>PVLA01017110.1:0-18452 GCA_004027455.1 Hydrochoerus hydrochaeris
AAACAGGATGCAGCAAATCATCAAGAAGATTATACATTATGACCAAGTGGGATTCATATGTAAATCAATAAATGTAATCCACCATATCAATAGAGCCAAAAGCAAGAATCATATGATCATTTCTATAGATGCAGAAAAAGCTTTTGATAAGATCCAATACCCATTCATGATAAGAACCTTACAGAGAATTGGAATAGATAGTCTTTACCTCAATATGATAAAGGCCATCTACGACAAACCAACAGCTAGTGTCATATTACATGGTCAAAAACTGACAGCCTTTACCTTGAAATCAGGCACAAGACAAGGATGTCCCTTATCACCACTCCTGTTCAACATAGTACTGGAAATACTAGCCAGAGCAATTAGACAAGAGAGAGAAATAAAAGGAGTAAAGATAGGAAAAGAGGAAGTTAAATTATCATTATTTGCAGATGACATGATACTCCGCATAGAAGACCCCCAAAACTTTGTTGACAGACTCCTAGATATAATAAATAAATTCAGCAATGTAGCTGGATACAAAGTCAATACTCAAAAATCAATAGTGTTCTTATACACTAACAACAAAATCACCGAGAGAGAAATAAGAGAAGGCACACCCTTCACACTAGCATCCAAAAAAATGAAATACTTAGTAATTAATCTAATGAAAGATGTAAAACAATTGTATAGGGAAAATTATAATGCCCTGAAAAAAGAAATCAAAGAGGACCTCAGAAAATGGAAAGACATCCCTTGTTCATGGATAGGAAGAATAAATATTGTGAAAATGGCCATTCTCCCAAAATTGTTATACACATTCAATGCAATCCCAATGAAAATACCACTAACATATCTCATAGATATAGAGAAATCACTTCTGGAACCAGAAGAGACCTAGAATAGCAAAGGCAATTAGGCATCACAATCCCTGACTTGAAGTTATATAACAAAGCTACTGTAATAAAATCAACATGGTATTGGAATAAAAACAGACCTGAAGATCAATGGAATAGACTGGAAGATACAACTATAAACACTCAACCACCTTATCTTTGATAAAGGGGCCAAGCATGTTCACTGGAAGAACGACCATCTCTTTACTAAATGGTGCTGGAAAAACTGGCTATCCATATGCTGAAAACTAAAATTAGACCCATGCCTATCACCATGTACTAAACTAAAATCCAAATGGATCAAAGATCTAAATATTAAAATAGAAACACTAAATCTGTTGCAAGACACAGTAGGTAAAAATCTTGAAGACATAGGGGTAGGTAGAGAGTTTATGAACAAGAACCAAACTGCATGGGAAATACTTCCCAGAATCAATAACTGAGATCACATCTTATTAAGGAGTTTCTGCATATCCAAAGAAATCTCCAGCATAGTAAAAAGGAAACCTACAAACTGGGAAAAAATCTTAGTGAACTGTCCCTCAGACAAAGGACTTCTGTCTAGAACTTATAAAGAATTAAAAAAAATCAGACCCCAAAATTCAAAGACCCAATCCAAAAATGGGCATCTGAGATGAACACACAGTTCTCAGATGAAGAAATACGAATGGTAAATAAATACATGAAAAAATGTTTATCATCATTGGTCATTAGAGAAATGCAAATTAAAACCACACTGAGATACCATCTCACTCCAGAAAGAATGGCCAGGATCAACAAAACTAGCAACAACAAATGCTGGAGAGGCTGTGGGGGAAAAGGAACTCTTCTGCACTGTTGGTGGGAGTGTAGACTGGTGCAGCCACTGTGGAGGTCAGTCTGGAGATTCCTCAAAAAGCTGGGGATGGAGGTCCCATTTGACCCAGCTATTCCACTCTCAGGCATATTCCCAGAAGATCTGAAAACATCTTACCACAGTGATATATGCGCACCCATGTTTATAGCTGCACAATTTGTAATAGCCAGATCTTGGAAACAACCTAAGTGCCCATCAACCAAGGAATGGATAAAAAAAATTGTGGTACTTTTATACAATGGAGCACTACTCAGCTATAAAGAATGATCACATTGAGATATTTATATATAAATAGATGCATCTTGAATCTATACTCATAAGTGAAATAAATCAAACTCACATGTGTCAATACCGAATAGTCTCCCTAGTGTAAGAAATAGTAAGAGTACAGAAGATTTTATGGAAATCATGGTTCACCATTAAACTGCTTTGACATCTTGTTTTCACTCATTGGTTGGAATGGTTTTATTCTGTTTTGTTTGATCTTAATATATGTGATGGTATGAATAGTTACTTTGAAGACAAGACAATATGGCAGCCATTGTTGATTAATATCATCTTGCTCTGAAGTCCTACCATGCTCTTGTTTTCCTATTACCATTGGTTCTATCATGTTGTGTCTTATTGGATTTTAATATGTATGATAGTAAAAACAAAATTTTTATGGAAAATGCGATAATATTGCAGCCATTGTTCATCTTTGGTTATTTGATTCAGAATGCCTTGGAATACTTCCATTCTCTTGAGTTGTTTTATTCTACTTTGTTATGTTTGACATTATTGTGTGTAAAGCTAAACTCAACTATTTCAAAGAAAGAGATATTATGATAGCTACTGTTAATATCCAGTTGTCTCGTTGTGACTTTGTGAAGTGCTGTGTTGCTTATATTTTTCTGTTCTGATCTGCTTAGATCTATCCTCTTTTGTTTTATTCTCTTTAAAATAAAAAAAGAAAATTTTTTCAAAGTACAGTGATACTTTATTTTAAAAAAACGAAGTGTTGGAGGTCAATCAGATTTCTACAAATCAACACCTATTGAATTTACAGGAAAAACTCTAGCAGCTCTTACTAGGAAAAGCACACACAATACTGCCTGATATAATGCTGTGTGTTCTAAAACATGCATTAGACAAGCAGAGATAAGGACAGGGGTCCTTGGGCATGGAAAGAACCATCAGAATGGAGAACCTCCTATCTCTCACATTGTAGAATCCATATTTGATCATGTAAAAAACATTATCACTTAGAAAAGAAGCCAGATAATGCAGGTAGGTCACCCCAGAGAGTTGCTTCCTTTCAGAGATGAGAACACAAGGACAAAGTTATCCCTAAACACATTACACATTCGGGTCCCTGAGTTATCCCAGAATAAATGGTGATGTTCTAGCTGGTAAGGGAGACACTCCCAATTCTAGCACTGCTTTGTGCCATATGAGCCTCTGTGTACTCATGTTTAAAGTCAGGGTAACAATCTCTACCTCATGGCTCTTTGTGAGGATTAAATGAGTCAGTTTAAGCAGAGAGGTGACCCTATAGAAGTCAGTTAAATCAGTTGAACACAGAAGGGTACCATTTTCTCAAAAGCTGTCAGTGTGTGACTAGAATCAAACCAGTCCTTATTTGTATAAGTTTATCTGATGCATGTAAACAGGTATTTCTTTTATTGTCCTTATTATTTATTTATTTTTAATCATTTATTGGTACGTTTGCAGTTCATAGTAATTGCATTCATCGTGAGGAACTGGTGCACATACACAACAAATGCATCTTACCTCTCTTTACTTCCCTTTCCCCTCATCTCCCTCCCCTGCCTTCATCTCTACATCCCTTCCCCATTTGCAAAAAATCTACCTCCCTGATTCCTATTATCCATCCCTTTATTTTGCTTTTTAAATTATTTATACTTGAGTTTCTTGTATAAAACAAATCATGATATACTTAAGCCTGTGTGTCTAATTTGTTTCACTTAAAATTATGGTGTCAGAACACATCTGTTTTCTGACAAATGACTCAAGCATATGCTTTATGGTAGAGAAGTATTCCATTGTGTATATTTTTTATCCAGTCACCTGTTGAGGGACAACAAGATTCTTCCTAGATTTAGTTATCATGAATTGGGCTGCTATACACAGGAATATGCATGTATCTATATGACCCTGAATAAGGGACTGCTTATGAAGTAATTAAATAACCATAGAATAGCTAGGGATATAGCTTAGGGGCATAAGTGCCTGCCTGACAAGCTCAAGGTCCTGAGTTCGAGTCCCAGTACCAAAAAAAATACAATGTAATACTAAGCAGCCACTAACCAGAATGAGATGCATCTTTTGTCAAAATACATTATTTGTGGTGAAAAAAAGGTGTCAAATACTGTGTATAAGACATATACTATCTACTCTTTCTAAATACACCTACTATATGTGGGGTAAAATGAAGGAGATACACATATGTGTGTATATTTCAATAAGCTTATGTATGTACATAGGCTTATGTACGTAGAGACTATAAAAGAGAAACTGCAGAGAAACTCAATACATTTCTTTTAGATAAGCAAACTAGAGTCTAAAAGTCAAAGATTAAAGAAAGACAACTCTGTGAATACAGATGAAAAAACCAATTCAAACTCAGTTTATCTTACTCTACACTCACAACACAGATCACTTCTACAACCTCAGAAAGCACAGATTTTTCCCCATCGGCGAGTAAGCAATTGCTTCTTCAACAAGCACCAGCTGCCCGTCCGCCTATTGAGTTCTCTGGAGCTTTCTACCTGGGGACAGTGCCGGACCCCACGGACTGAGGGTTCAGTCCACAACTGCCCTCACTTCCGATGCCATCTGCAAGCACCAGGTTCTTTTTACTGCGTTTCTGTCTATAAATTCGGTTTCCCTAATTTTCTCAGGGTGCTATGAAATTCAGGGAAACACACTGGATTCTTATAAAAGGTATTACAAAGGATACAGAGGCTGGGGATTTAGCTCAGTGACACAAGTGCCTACCTGACAAGTGTGAGGTCATGAGTGTGATCCCCAGTTCCAAAAAGAAAAAAAAAAGGATACAGATGAAGAAAAGGGTAAGGTAAGATATGGGGGAGTTCCCATTCTTCTGAACCTTCTTTTGGGTTTTTATGAAGACTTCATTACAGAGCAATGATTTAAAGGACAACAGTGTAGGAGACTTCATTACATAGGCAGTTAATTTATAGGACAGCAGTGCAGATACGGGATCAGGCAGAGGGTATAATGTAATGCCAACAGAGAGCTCTAATGAGGCCTGTCTGTCCAGATTCTTCTGCGCAGCATTCCTTCCTCCCAGGAATGCAGCACGATCTGTCCTGAGATGGAAGTTCCTGTCATCCACTATCAGCAAGTTAAGCCAGATAATTTATTCCCGACCAGGTGAGAAACAAAGGGTCAGGGGACGTTAGAGATCCAGTGACCTGCCTGAGGGAAAAAGGTCCAGTTCCTACGGGTTTGCTTTGGAGGAGAAGTTTTGAGTAAGGGTGCAAACCAAAATGTGTGTGCACATGTGGAGGCGTAGTATCACACATCCTCTTCGATGTGCTTGTTTCCTTAATGTTTAAGTATACACTTTAATCATATGCAGGAGATAGATATCTACATATGTACTAACGTGTGTGCACATGTACAAATGTGTATGATAGTCAAACAGAATCTTCACACTACCCCCTTCTCAGCCTGTTCAAGGGATCCGTGGCAATAAAAACCGCACACTAATAAAATGCAATCTGACGGTCAAAACTGTGCTGCACAGATTTGACCTTAGCGACACAGATCACAACCCGGACTCTCAGAGCGGACACGCGAGGCTCTGCAGGTAGCCGCCCTCTCCCTCTCCTCCTCTCTCCTCTCTCTGCGGTGGGGGAGGCTCGTGGCACCAAGCGGACGCCGGTCACATCTGTCTGTCTTCTGGAGAAGAGTGCCGCTGTCCCCACAAACGGGCAGAACACTTTGGGTGCCTGCTGGCTGAGCAAAGTTCATCTGTTTTAAAATATGTATTTAAATCCTATGCTTATTTTTCTGCTGCTATTGTGGCTCCTCCAAAAGCTGTTTCATTGGCACGTAACGTCTGTACAGGTTTATGAAGCGCTCGCTGTCGTTTTGCCAGGACAAAGTCTGCAGCCTGCCGAGCAGATAGATCCCTGAGGGAAACCTCGGCCTCCTAGACTCGAGGCAGCGCCCCCTGCCGGCCCGAGCGGCAGCTGCAAAGGCGGCAGCGGGGCGGTGCAGTCGGGGCGGCGCGGGCGGGGCGGGGCAGGCGGGGCGGGGCAGGCGGCGCGGGGCGGGGCAGTCGGCGCGGGGCGGGGCAGTCGGCGGGGGGCGCCGCGCGAAGGCTCCCCACGAGGACCCAGCCAAGTCTCCTGGGTGACAGGTGGGAAGGAGGCGAGCTCGGCCCGGACAGCGCCCCCTTCGTCCTCGCGCGCGCGTTCCGGAGAGCCCGCCGGCCCGGGAGACGGCGAGCGGGCGGGCGGGCGCTGGCTGCTGAGCCCCGGGGTGGCCTGGAGCCTGCCCTCCGCGGCCTCCACGAGGCCTCCGTCGCCTGTGCCTGCAGCACAGCGGGACTCCGCAGACGCCGTGCGCCGGCGAGCCCGAGTTCGCCGAGCCGAGGAGCGGCGCTCGGCTGCAGGCCCCTCTCCCGGCGCGCGGGGCGTGGCCTGTGACTGCGCGGCGGCGGCGCGGGGAAGAACGGGGGAGGACAGCGGGACGCCGGAGCCCTGCGCCCCCTGCTTGGCGCGGCCCTGCGGGAGAGGGCGGCCGACCGCAGCAGAAGGGAGGCCCCTCCTTGGAGCCGCGCCGTCTGAGAACGCCGGAAGGTGGCAGGCTTTTCCTCCAGCGTGGCGTCTTCCACTCCTGGTCAAGAAGAGCCCTAGGCAGATTCTCCCCGCTCTCCCCTCTGCCTTTTCCACACTCCCTGGGCACCATCCCAGAAACTCACTGCCTCGAGCCCTCATCTGCTCTGGCCAGCACCTCCCTTGTCTCCCAGGGCTCCTTTCTTTACTCTCATCCCTCTGCCCTGGCCCAGCATAGCTCAGTCCTAATCTTCTTGTGTCCACTTTTGTTAGATGTACTGGATGAGGAGCTACATTCCACAATCTTCTAGACAAAGATAGAAGATCTCCCTTGTCCCGAAGGATCCTTTATCCTCAATTACCCTCAGCATTTGCCCTGACAGTTACAAAGTGCTTTAGAGATTTGCAACAGTTTTTTTAAAATCAGATTTCCCCCTCACTCGAATGTATTTCCACAGTTCCACTTTCTAAAGAGGTAACTGACTCTCAAAGTTTAAATGACTTGTCCGAAGTCGAATAACTTCGAGGAAGCCCAGAATAAAGAGCCCTTCAAATTACCTACAAAACTAAAATCCTTCATTTTTAGAAACTTGGCTCTGACAAGTACCTCTCCCCCAGCTTCCACCGTTAGATCAGCCGTCTTCTTCCAGTCCAGGCTTCATGCTGCAAACCAAGGCTTGAGCAACTTCATCTTCCCTCACTCCTGAATCCTGGCTATACCCGCCTGCCCCAGCCCCTGCTTTCCCATTCTTCTCCCTGGGAGCACCGAGGGGCCACCACAGCTTCCTCTGTCTGCGGTAAGAACCCTCACGTCTAGGCTGTATTCTTGATCTCATTCAGGTGGCCTCCTCTCCTTAAGCCTGGACCAAGGGCCTCACAGAATTAGAGTGCTGTCCATGGAGGAGTGTTGAACCTGTCTCCTCCCAAAACGTCTTGTGGCTCTGGTTGTTGTGACCAGCTGTAGAGAGCAAAGGGGCAGGGCAGGATGGGACTGAGTAATTCAGGCACTGCCCCATTTCCTCCCAGGGAGGGAAACTGTCAGTCCTGAGGCTCACAGAGGACCTTGCACCGAAACTGTAGGAAGACCAAGGCAAAAACCCAGCAATCCTTGCGGAATCCAGCTCCTGCGTGACCTGGCAGGTGAAAAGACACAAAACAGAAGGCAGCCCCAACTCCTAGGCTCTCTAAATAACTGACTCTGCTCCACAAGTCATTTTTCCCACAAGTCATACAAGAAGAGGTGCTCCTGCCACTTTACCCAGAAGAGCAGTGGCCAAGGAGGAGCAGTGTCCTTCAGTCAAGGGCATTCCACCTGAGCACAAGCCAGCCCTACCTTGGCACTGCTGTCCCCAGGCTGTGGCTCACTGACCTGAAGCCTGGAAAGCAGGCACTGGGTATGTGAGTCTGGTTACTAATAACAGTACCATGGACTTGGCATGTTGTAAAGAAAAGAGTTTTATGCTGGCACACAGTTCTAGAGGCCAAGTCTGAGGGGCCTCCTCTGGTGAGGGCTTTCTGACTGGCAGAGGCCCAGGTGGCACAGCGCATGACATGGCAAGAGACCAGAAGTATGCCTGTGTTGTGATTGCTCTTTTCTTACAAAGCTACAGGGGTCAATCATAGTGCTCCTCTTTGATGAGTTTATCCAATCCAATGCACCTGCCAGCGGCCCTACTACTAAGTTTCCACCCTTTCAATACTTCACAATGAGGATTAAGCTTCAAGTAAGTTCTGGAGGAGAACAAACTATATTCAAACCAGAACTGGGTCCAGGCATGGTGGCTCACACCTGCAATTCCAGCACTTGGGAGGCTGAAGCAGGTGGGATCACTACAAGTTCAAAGCCAGCCTAGGATACATAATGAGTTCAAGGCCAGCCTGAATTACAGAGTGAGATGCTGTCTCAAAAAACTAGAAAAACAGCACTGGGAAAAGTAATACTCAGTTTTCAGTGATAAAGTAGCTCAAAGATCACCTAGGAGGAAGAGCAGATGTGAGGTCTCCTTCCATCTAGGAAGGAGAAAACCCCATGTTGAGTTTTGGAGGCACCCCACTCTTTAATGCCTTCCCAGTTTCCACAAAAAAAAAAAATCCTTAACTCCAGCACACACCTGTCCCCCATACCCCACACCAGAGCTTTGGTCTGAGACTGCTCAGGAAGGGCTCTGCAAACACCTTGCCAACCTGTGCACTGTAGCCTGGTCACCCCTTCAGGCCTGCTTGTCCAGTCTGCCTGGCCTCCCTCCTCCAGGATCAGCGCTTTTCCTGTAACTGAGACACCCACCCTGATCTGACACAGGCCCATGGACAGGAATCGTTATTCCTAATCTGGAGAATTGGTACAGGAAGATATACATTCCATTATGCTGCATGGCCTTTATATAGCACATACTATGTAAATCTTTACTGAGTGAAATGGAGATGCCCTGATGAGAGAAGGCCTAAGCCAGGCCCCAGTCCCTAGACCAGGCATCTCCTCTGACAGCCCTTCGCAAGGTAGCAGGGTGGTGACAGACTGTCCCATCCCTCGCAGTGCTCCAGAGTCCCGGATGCCCGAGTGGTGTCTGCACAGCTTTGTACTACCAGAAGTGTCTTCTCTCCTGCCGCCTTCAGGAATCATAGGACTACTGGGGCCTGTGCATTTGTTCATTTCCAGAGAAGATGGGATATAAAAATAAACTATATGTTGACCCTTAGTGTCACAAAACCTTCCTTAAAGCCTACTCTTTTAACTTTCCATTAGGTTTATAATTCTCAAGACACCAGTCCTTCCACTGACATCCTTCATTCGGTCCTTCTGAAAGTTCCTCTCACCTCGCCAGGCCAGTCAGGTGGGAGATGCCATGAAAAAGAACGGTGTCTCTCAGGTATCACCTATCTTATGCCTCATGACTCCTGCTGCCAGCTTCTCCTCCCAAGAAGCCATCTCTGCTTTCCCTTAGGGGTTCAGGTAACCCTGAGTCCTCTGTGGTACTAAAGGGACCCAGAGAGCACAGCTTACACTGGTTGGCCAGTCACTACCACAGTGGCCAAGATGACATGATATGCCTGTGTCTATCCCAGGGAAGGGTACATGACTATACATACATAGATCAATGTATATAAATTATTTTTTCTGGAGAATAGTTGAATAACTTCCTGAAATCTCTCTCTCTCTCTTCTGGCCACACTGAACAGTGGACAGACCCTCCCTTCCTTGTTCCATCTTTGCTTGGAACGCCCTTCCCCACCCAGTCTTCTGGGGGAAAATACCCTCTATCCCTCCAGACTGTCTGCCATCATGTCCTGGAGGAAACCTCCCCCATCCCCAGGCCTTCGTTAGGCCTCCGTCTTCCCTGCTCAACTTGCATTACAGTCATCTAACTCCTCTCCCCCGTGCCCATAGCCACTTTGGCCTCTGGTCCTCATCACTCTGCGTCACAGCCACCTGGGAGGTGCTGTTTCTTCCAGGTTTTTGAACTTTGGCCATTTCTTTTCTCCTCCTATGTTCCTATCCTTCACGTCCTTCAGGTATTTCCTCAACTGTCATCTTCTCAAAGAGACTTTTCTAATCACCCTATTCAAAATTGCAACCCCACCGAACACCCCATATCCTTCTCCCTTTGTGTTCTGTTCTGTTCTGTTCTGTTTTGCAGTGCGGTGGGGGAGGGAGGGTTAAGACAGGGCTTGGCTTTGCAGTTTAGATTGGACTTCGACTCACTATTTAGCCCAGGCTGGCCTTAAACCTTCTGCCTCAACTCCTGAGTTCTGGACTGCAGGCATGTACCACCACCCCTGACTTCCCTGCCTTCTTACATTAGGGATTTCACTTAGTTATTTTGCTTATTGGGCATCCCTACTAAAATTTTTGTTGTGGTGTTGATGTTGATGTTGGTGTTGTTGAGGTGTCTTGCTATGTAGCTCAGCCTGACCTTGAACTCATATGTAGCTTAGACTGGTTTCATACTCATGGTCTCAGCCTCCCTAGTGCTAGGATTCCATCCTACTAAAGTATTATGTAATAAGTGAAATGATTTGTTACACAGCAATAAATAACTGCAAAGATTGTAACGTTCAGTTCTTTGTCTTGTGTTTTGTCTCATTTTATTTTGTTTTGTTTTGAGGTTAAGGTCACACTATGTAGCGCAGACTGGCCTTGAACTCGCTGTGTAGCCCAGGCTGGCCTTGAACTCATGATGATCCTCCTGCCTCAGCCTCACAAGTGCTGGGATTACAGGCGTGCATCTACTCATAGCCAGCTCATCCTACTAAAGTTTAAAATCCACAAGAGCAGAGATTTTTGCCTGTCTTGTATATTCCTTGTATATTTGCCTGTACTAGTATATTCCTAATGTTTGGAGCACTGTCCTAAAGAAATGAAATTGCAGCTACCATCCAGTAGAAATAAAATCACATGAATAAGCTAATTGTATTTGAAGCCGTGGCTGCACCACCGTCATTAACACCAGCGCCACCTCTCACTCCCCGAGCACAGAAGAGGGTTAGGAGGTCCCTGTCCCATGTCTCATACCAAGCAGACTGCGCATAAATTCACCAGTGGTAAAGCACCTAGGAACAACTGGCTGCAAAAGCTGCTCATAAGAGTGCGCCCTCTACTGGAGGGGTGAAGAAACCCCAGTGCTACAGTCCCGGGACTGTGGTACCCCATGAAATTAGGTGCTATAGCTAATTGAACTTCCGATATGCAAACTCCCTTTCAAGAGTCGCTCAGGACTTCAAAACAGATCTGTGCTTCCGGAGCACAGCTCTGGGTGCTTCGCAGGAGGCAAGTGAGGACTATCTGGTTGGCCCGTTTGAAGATGCCAACCTGTGTGCCATCCATGTCAAAGGTGTAACAGTTCTGCCAAAAGACACCCAGCTAGCACTCCGCACTCTTGGAGAAAGTGCTTAAGAGTCTGCTATGGTGGTAGACATTTCATTTTCAAAAAAATTTTTCTCTTCTTCCTCTTATTGATAGTTCTGAATGTTAGATATTTTTTCCCCATGGGGTCAAAAAGTAAGTACGTGACTGCAAGTGGAAAGTAGGGAACAGAAGTCAGGTATTGGCAGTTTTTCCATTTTCATTTATGTGTGAATTTTTAATATTCATGTGGGGATGTAAAGCATTAATGCATTAAAACAAGACATGTTTCAGTGAACAGGTTTCAGCACTTCAACTTTATAACAATTACAAATACAAATCTGTTAGATTCTTCTGGACAGTTTGGATTTTTTAAAAATAAGTAAATTTCTTATTGACAGCAACTAAATGGTGTTTGTGGCATTTTTTTTATCATACAGTGGATGCCATCCCATCACTATACTTGCTGAAGTGTCTTATATTCTAAGCAGGATACCATCTCTTCTCCCCACCTCCCCAGAGTGGAGATGTAGCAATCACAAAATCTCCATGCCCTGCTCTTGCTAGGCTCAGGATGGTTACAAAGCGAGGACTCTGGCCCCTTGCTGAATTCCTTAGTTAAACTTATAAACTTCTCAAGCTGACACAAGGTATCAATGATAACACATGATCTATGTAGTCCAAACTAACCTTGAATTCACTATGTAGACAAGGTTGGCCTCAAATTTGCAGTTTTCTTGACTCAGCCTACCAGGTGCTGGGATTACAGGCACACTCAATGATACCTGGTTGCAGCATTGTTATTTTATTAGAATAAATTATACCCTAATATTTTTGACATACATTTCTTTACTAGTTGAAGTTCAATACTTTTCTAATTGCTCATTTCACTATTATAATCACCTATTTTGAATTCTGTTCACCTATTGTAATCAACTATTATGCATAAGCATTTAGACAAAAGAAATCACTAGGCTGGGGGATTTAGCTCAGTGCTGTAAGTGCCTGCCTGGCAAGTGCAAGGTCATGAGTTTGATCCCTGGTAACAGGAAAAAAAAAAAAGGAAAGAAAGAAATTACTGACTTGTCAAAGTCTTCCTCCCAATTTTTTTTTTATTTTTTTGAGGCAGAGTCTCACTAGGTAGTGCAAGCTATCCTTGAACTCATTTATGTAGCCTAGGCTAACCTTGAACTCATGGCAATCCTCTTGCCTCAAATTCCCAATTGCTGGGATTACAGGCATGTAACACCATAGCCAGTTTAGTTGCTGTTTTGTAAAAGTAAAAATCACAACATAACTTTTATTTTTAAAAATTTTTATTAATTTATATGATAAAATTAAAATAATCCATAACAGTTA
Organism: Hydrochoerus hydrochaeris; assembly: GCA_004027455.1. Taxonomy (NCBI): domain Eukaryota; kingdom Metazoa; phylum Chordata; class Mammalia; order Rodentia; family Hydrochaeridae; genus Hydrochoerus; species Hydrochoerus hydrochaeris. The sequence continues at coordinate 12,745 of PVLA01017110.1, forward strand.
CTGTGGTAATGTTAATTTGTCATGTGCAACTCCATCATGATATTAGAACATAATATGTAAAACTGAGTTTATTGCCAATTCTAAATATTGCTTTAAGAACGTTACAGTTGAGTCAGGTATGAGGCATACACCTACAATGCCAGCACTCTGGTGAGCTGAAGTAGGAGGATAGCAAGCTAAAATCCTCCCTGAGAAATTTAGTGTAGACCTTATCTCAAAATAAAAACAGCCAGGCATGGTGGTGCACACCTCACAAGAGGATGAGGCAGGAAGATCACTGCAAATTTGAGGCCAGCCAGGAATGCAGTTCAAACTGGGTGTGGTGGCTCACTCCTGTAATCCAAGCACTCTGGGAGGCTAAAGTAGGAGGATTATTGCAAATTCAAGAGCAGCCTAGGATACAAAGTGAGCCCAAGACTAGCCTAAATTGCACAGAGATCCTGTCCCAAAATGATAAAAAACAAAAAGATGCAGTGCAGTGAAAAGACCCTGACTTCAATTCTCAGCACCACTAAGAAAACCAATTACAGTTGTTATGGGAAAAATTTCTACAAACTGAAATTATCCTTAAAAGTAATTGATTGAGTGATTAGTACTCAGTGTAGAGCAGCGCAGAATATTAGAGAAGGCAAGTAGATAAGAAAAGAGTTTAATAAGCGGGGAGGGCGCGGAGGGAGTCACAGGGGAGGCAATGGTAGCTCTCCCTGCAGATAAAGGGCAGATTCTGCCTGACATAGGCTGTGATGGAGGTAGGGCTCTGGGGACTGATGTGAGCTGATGTATTTCATGACAGTGCAGGGGATTGGGTGAACCTTTACATGCCTGAGCTTTGGCAGAGTTTTGGGAGGGAGAAGCCATAGGGGCTTCTGGGAAGAAGGAGGTGTGCATTACCATGGCACAGCTTTGAACCACTGCCGTGATGACTGTGCTGTCTCTCAGATGGGGGACCTAACAGTAATAACTGTAATGATTCAATGAAGATTGCCTAATTTGCCTGGAGCTTGAACCTGGGCCTGGAACATAATAGGCAAATGCTCTACATGCCCAGCCTTTTGGGGTTTTTTTGTTTTTGTTTTGTTTTTGGTACCAGGAATTGAATGCAGGACCTTGTGCTTGCCAGGCCGGCACTCGTGTTGCTGAATTATGACCCTCTTTGTTTTGAAACAGGCTTCACTAAGGTCTCAGGCCAGCTTCAGATTTGCTATCATCCTCCCACCTCTGCCTTCCAAGTAACTGGGATTACAGATGTGTACTACCTAGCTCTAAATCAGTTTTTGAGATGTTGCATTATCAAAAGAAAGGAATAATCCCAATTAGGCTATTATCAGAATAAAGAAAGACACATCTCTAGCTGCAGCTTGACAAAAAAAAGACACCATGAGGTTCTCCTGTTCCTTCTCATCCTCTAGTCTTACTTGGTTCCACACTATTCCCAGTTTCATGTCTATTTTGGGAAAAAAATGAATTCAGAATAAAAATTAAAATGTAAGTATATCCCTTCAAATGCCAAAAAAAACTTTAATGATATCAGCATAAATTTATTGAGCATTTACTCTGACCAAACATTATCTTACTTGATCTTCATTCCAAAAACCCTGGGAAGCAGTAGTTATTATCTCACTGTTCTAGAATTCAAACTCACATTGCCACACTCCAGAAACCTAGAAGTTTATCACTGTTCTGCTACACTTCCCTGTAACAAAAAATAACATAATCAATTGTATATTACAACACATACAAGTAACAAGGATATCTTGTTATGTTGACATTTGAGCCAGGAATTTAAAGCAAAGAACCACAAGAGATGAAAACTGCCAGACCTGTTTGCACACACTTGAGAGGCTGAGACAAGAGGATCACCCCGAGTTCAAGACCAGCTTGGACTACATAGGGAGACCCTGTCTCGAAAAAAACAAAAGAAAAAAGAAAAAAGGGAAAAAAAGAGATAAGACTAGCCGTGTGAATCAAAATGAAAGGAGGAAAATACACACCAAAAAACAAGTTAACTCTGAAAAGGAGAATAGTATTTATACAGCTGTCATTCTTCCAGACATTGAGATGATGATGAAGGGAAAACCTGTTCTATTAGAAACAGATCTTAAAGATCTAACCAAAAACCAGACATTTAACTCAAATTGTTATAGGTCATCGCATCTTATTCCATATTTATTATATTGAAACTCTTATATCAAAGAGTACAATACTATATCTCTAGTATCCTCCCACCAGATTTCTGTCCCAAAATGTTAAGGGTATACTATAGCTAATTGAAATGTTTGCTAGAGATTACAAGGCCAGGTGTGGTGGCACACACCTTAATCCCAGCACTTGGGAGGCTGAAGCAGGAGAATCGCTGTGAATTTTCAAGGTCAGTCTGAACTGCATAATGAAACCCTGCCTCAGAGCAAAAAGAAAAAGTTTACAACACAGTGAGTGATTTTTAATGTTACACGTAAATTTAACAGCATGAAGTTTGTAGTCCATTTGCCTCCACATACCAGTAATACCGATGCAGCATACGGTTTCAAGGCAAAGCTCAGGATTCCTGTTTGAATTTATCTGATGCCTAGTAAACTGTGTGATCTTGGGCCCCTTAAACACCGGAACGGTCACCCTCCTCAACTGCAAAAGGAAGTTAACAACAGACCCTCTTAAGATTTGGGGGAATAAAGGAGGTACTGTAGTTTACCTAAAAGCTCTTGGCCCGGTATCCAGGGTAGATGTTCTGGATACTCATTAGGTTACTAAGAGGATCGGATTAACTTGAAGAAAAAAAACTTTAAAATTAACTTAGGTCTGAGGATATATATAGCTCAGTGGCACAATACCTGCCCAGCAAGTGCAAGATCGTGAGTTTGATACCCGGTACCAAAAAAATAAAAGAAAGCCAATTAGCAAGGTGCAATATTTATTAAACTAATAACTATTTCAACGATTAACAATTAACTTATGTTCTCTTTCGTCGCCTAAATCTTTTTTCATCTTTTTTGTTGTTGTTGTTGTTACTGCATTCTCCTCTTTTCACAGAGGGAAACAGCCTGAGACTCAGAATTGTCCAAGGAGGAAATCAAGAAACACAGTCAATGCTCCAGAGCCTTCAAAAGTCTGTAGCAGTCCCTGCCCCGCTCGTTACATTTCTGGCCAGGACCAGAATCCCGCTTTGCTTCCCTCTGATTTTGCAGGAACAGTGACCAAATTCTCACCCAACTTAAATTTCATCCTGGAGTAGATTTACATATCAATTGCTTATTGGCTGCTTGCATGTACTCGCACTCCTCATTGGCTGATTGTTTTGGACACCGGAAGTGGCTCGCCGAGACCGTGGAGGCCGAGGTCACCTACGGTTCTGCTTCCGGTTTGTCTCGGGGGTGGGGGGCGCCATGGCGACCGCTACTGGACTGACGTTAAGCAGATGGCGCCGGAGCCTTCGAGTGGTGCCCCAACCCCGTGTAAGCGGCTATTTCCTCCGCTCCCGGAGTGACAGGGTTTGGGGAGATATGTGTGCAGCCCCTCCTCTGGGGAGGCGCCTGCGTCCGTCCTTTCTGCCTGACGGCCCGCTTTTCTGTCCCGGCCCGCAGGCCCTCGCCGCCCTCGCGCCCGGCGTGACCCAGGTAGATAACAAGTCCGGTTTTCTGGGGAGGAAGCCCCACCGGCAGCACCCTGGCATCCTGCAGCTCCCGCACGTGCGGCTGCCGCAGGCGCTGGCTCTGGCCGCGCAGGCGCTGCTGCTCGGTGAGTAACGGCCGGGCCGGAGCCCTGGAGCCGCGAAGCCCCGGGCAGAAGCGCGAAAGTGACTCGCGTTTTCTCTGCGGCCCGCAGAGAGCAAGGTGTCCGGTCTAGAGGAGAAGGTGCAAACGCTGACCAATTACCTCTGGAGCCGACATTTGCCTGTTGAACCAGAGGAATTGCAAAGGCGGGCTATGCATCTTGAGAAAAAATTCCTGGAAAACCCAGGTAGGACTTAAGAATAATTAAGAATATTTCCAAATAGGAATATCAGTGGGAAATGAAAAGTAAGGAGTAATTCCACAATGTCTAAAATCGATGCAGCAGTTTCCCATTTGACTTGACTATTTGGCAGGAGCAGTGGTTACTCTCCCTTCCTAGAAGGGAGACTGGTCCACAGGTTACTCCCATGTTTTTGGATAAAGCTCAGAAATCCAGCTCGGGGGTTTTCGCCCCCTGCAAGTCCACAGGGTTACAGCTTCCTGCGTTTTTATTCAGGTGAAATAAAAACAGGGAACCTCCGTGGCTCCCTTCCTAGCACCAAAACCCTCTTAGAGAAAGAAGAAGCCTATATTTATGGTTAATGAACTTCTTCATGTTACAGACCTGCCTTTTTTCATCTTGTATTTTTTTATAGTCTTTTTTTTTTTTTTTTTTTTGCTGGCTCTGGGATGGAACTCACAACCTCACGTTTACAGAGTGGGGCCTTAGCCAGCTAAGCTAAACCCAGGAACACCTTTTTTTATCTTGCAGTCCCTGAATTCCCATGATACTTGGCTCAGAGTAAGTATTAAAGAGATGGTTTCTAAAGAGTACAGAACTGAGTAGAGTCATGAGAGATTATCCAGTCTTTTTCCTCCCTGTGGGAACATAAGAGATTTCACCATCTTAAATTTTGGGGATTTGAAGAAACCCACAAAGTTTTCTCCTTATTGTATCCTTTTAGTTTTTCTCGTACTTCTCTTTAATATAAAACAAAACTTGTGGGGCAGGTTTGTTAAGCTGAATAAACTGCTGTTAGGGAAGAGAGCCCTATCTGATACTCTCACTGTAATGATGATGATGATGATGATGATTATTCTTCCCTGAACTACTTCTCTGGGTTTGGCTTCTCTCTTGAACTATGAGGCTTTGCTCAGGTGGGAACGAAGGAGAACTGGGTTGGGCAGGATATTTAATATTGGATCCAGTCCCTGTTCCCTCCGTGGCCTCACCTCCAGTTCTTGTTCTCACCCCAGACTCACCGCAGACAGAGGAGAAACTCCGCGGAGCTGTGCTGCGGGCCCTGCGCAGAACTACCTACCACTGGCAGGAACTGAGGTGAGGAGGGCTCAAAAAGGTACAAAGAAAACATTGGGGATGTGTAATTACACAGTCATGTTAGTGTTTGAGAAAGCTACTAGGACCCTTCTATACTGGGAAGTGGAAGGGTTGGAAGAGCTCTTTCCAAAGATTTCATCTCCTGAAAATCTATGAAGTAACTATGGTGCTGAGGTTATCTCCCAGTGGCTATGACTCTGATTGCTATTGCAGCTACAATGAGGAACTGAGCCTGGTGTATATGGCAGCAAGACTGGATGGTGGCTTTGCAGCAGTTTCCAGAGCATTCCATGAGGTGAAAACCCCTCAACTTCCAACTTGAACTCCTTTGCCTCAGCTCCCTTTTTCCTGAAGCAAGGACTCTTAGGACTTTATATGTAGATATTTTAAGAGATTCTCTTTATTCTCTGATGAAAGAGTTCTGTTACTCAAGGAACATTTACAGTCACTTTCACAGCCAGGCATGGTCATGTATCCCTGTAATCACAGCACTCAGGGAGCTGAGGCAGGAGAATGGGAAGCAGAAGCAGAAGATGGGAGGCTGAGGCAGGAGGATGGACTGGGAGTTCAAGGCCAGCCTGAACTACCTAGTGAGATCTTGTCTCACAAATTTTTTAAAACAATTAAAAAAGAAGAGTATTTCCATTCAAATACTCCCTACT
>PVLA01017111.1:0-18449 GCA_004027455.1 Hydrochoerus hydrochaeris
TGGTTTACATTGAGAAGTCCACTGTGATTTTGATGAGTTTTCCTTTATAGGTAATCTGTTTCTTTTCTCTGACCACTTTTAATATTCTGTTCTTGTAATGGATTTCTGGGATCCTGATTATTATATGTCTGGGTGTAGATCTGTTTTGGTTGTAGCTGGCTGGATTTCTATATGCCTCATTTATCTGAACTTCATTTCCATTACCTATGTTTGGGAAGTTTTCCTTAATTATTTCTGTGAATAGACTTTTTATTTCACTTGTATTTGTTGCTGCATCTTCATTCACGTATTTTATTCTTAGGTTATAAATCCTCTTGTCATCTTCTAGTCTTTGTATCATTGCTTCCTGGTTCCTTGTTATTTTTAAGAGATCTTTCCTTTCATGATCATACTTTGCAAATCTATCTTCAAGTTTTGAAAGTTTGTCTTTAGTTTCTGTTAAAAAAAGTTTTGCCAGGTTTCAATGGCGCTTTTAATTTCCTGATATTCTCTTTGGATCTGTTTCATATATTCTAGATTTTGTTTATATTTTTTATCAAAGGCTTCTCTCCTTTCTCTGGGTTCCTCTATTCTTTCATTTGTGCCTACTTGCGGATTATCCAGGATTTCTTTTATTAATCTTATATCTTGCTTCACCTGAGTTGGAACTTCAGATTTAAATTTGACAATGAGGTCGTGGATGTATTTCTTTATTTCTGATGAGGCTGTCTCTGACATTACAGGTTTGCTGCTCTCAACCTCCTCTGCATTTACCTCTTTTGAATTCACTTTCCCAGGTTCGGCAGTTGGGGCCTTTTGCTCTTTCTCTGTCTTGTCATGTTTCCAGCCCCCTTCAGACAGGTGGGTGGTGGAGGTCTCTGGTCCTTTCCTATTGCTTACAGTTTTTCTGCAGTGCACTTGCTAGGGAAGTACCATTCCTCAGTCCACTGTGGATCTGCGAGTTGCACGCTGAGAGCTAGCTCCTCCCCTACACCAGTCAACCAGTTTATGCTTCAACAGTTTGTCTGTTCTCTGGGGATGCCACTGGCCCAGAAAAGCTTCATCCCTGGCTATTGGGTTTCAACCAGCAGCATGGCCCTGCCTGGGCAGATCCCACCAATCTGCTTTGGACTAGGAGTCATCAATGAATGCTGCCTTGGGTTTTGATTCAAGCTGGCCCTGCCCAACTCCCAAAATGTTGCCCAGCCAGTCCTCCCAGTTTGGGGATTGCAGTTCCCATCATTCACCAAAATTCGTGCAGCTCGACTGGCTGTTTCCACTCCCTGCTGCAGTGCCTCCTCCAGCCAAGGGTCTGGAGCTCACTAACCCCAGCTCTCGGCAGGGCCGTGATCTCAGCCTGATCGTGAGTCACCTGACTTTAAGACATGCCAGTACAGCCAAGGGGCTTGCCAAGCTCCAGCCCTCTGTCCATGCTGCTTTTCCTTCTTTCTTTTTTCTTTTTCCTCAGTTTCATCCTGGGTCATGAGAATTCCTCTCCTTTTGTCCGGCTTTCTCCATGTTGCCAGATTCCAGTGTCTGAGTTGTTTTTATTTTTTTATTCCTCACAGAGTCTCTCTTATTGTACTGCCACTCAGTCGGCCATCTTGCAATACCCTCTTCAGTTCTTATTGCATGACTTTTGGATTTTTTTCCTTCTTTCTCTTGACAAGGTTTGCTACGGGTTTGTCAATTTTGTTTATTCTCTCAAAAAACCAGCTTTTTTATTCATTAATTCTTTGTATTATTTTTTAAATTTCAATTGCATTGATTTCTGCTGTGATCTTTACAATTTCTTGTCTTCTGTGAGCTTTGGGTTTAGCTTGCTCTTCTTTTTCTAGAAGCTTGAGATGGAGCATTAGGTTGTTTATTTGTGCTCGTTCTGTTTTCTTGATATGACAATTTGTTGCTATGTATTTTCCTCTTAAGACTGCTTTCATTGCATCCCACAGGTTACAGTATGTTGTTTCTATATTTTCATTGAATTGTAGGTATTGTTTTATTTCTTCTTTAATTTCATCTGTAGCCCACTGGTTGTTCAAAAGGCTATTATTTAATTTCCATGTATTTATGCAGGTTTTACAAATTCTTTGGCCATTAATTTCCAATTTCAGTGCACTATGGTCGGATATTATGCATGGTATGATTTCAATACCTTTGCATTTACTTAAGAATGTTTTATGGGATAATATATGGTCTGTTTTGGATAATGTCTCATGTGCAGCTGAGAAGAATGTGTATTCTGATGTGGTTGGGTGGAACACTCTGTAATCATCTACTAAGTCCAATTGCTCACAGGTATGATTCAGTTCTGTTATTTCTTTGCTGACTTTTTGTCTAGTTGATCTATCTCTTTGTGACAATGGGCTATTAAAATCTCCTGTTATTATTGTATTCTTGTGTATTTGTTTTTTCATGGCCATTAGTATCTGTCTTATATATTTGTGTGCTCCTGTATTTGGTGCATATATATTTATAATTGTTAGTTCTTCTTCAATATTTCCACTAACAAGTATGTAGTGACCTTCTCTATCTCTTTTAATCATTTTAGGTTTGAAGTTCATGTTGCCTCAATTTTTTGGGTTACTGTTGCATGGAATACTGTTTTCCATCCTTTGACTTTTAATCTATGAGTTTCCTTTTGAGTCAGATGTATGTCTTCTATACAGCATATTGTGGGCTCCTGTTTTGTGATCCATTCTGTCAATCTATTTCTTTTTATGGGTGAATTGAGGCTATTTATATTTATGGATATCACTGATATATACTGGCTCAACTTTGCCATGTTATGTTCCAGTTGTTTTTTTCTGCTTTTCCTCTTATTTAATTGCTTATCCTACCTGGTATTTTCTTTCTATTGTTGTTTTGGGGATTGTGGTCATTTTTACCTCTGTCTAATATGTCTTTCAGTACTCTTTCTAGGATTGGTTTGGTCGACATGAATTTCTTCAGTTGTTCTTTGTCATGGAAGTATCTTGTTTCTCCATTAAATGTGAATGAAAGTTTTGCTGCGTATATCAGTCTGGGTTGAATGTTGTTTTCTTTCAGGGCTTGCAATACCTCACTCCAAGCTCTTCTTGACTTGAGGGTTTGTACTGAAAAGTCTGCCATGATTCTAATGGGATTTCCTTGATTGGTGAGTTGTTTCTTTTCTCTGACAGCTTTTAGTATTCTGTTTTTATGCTGTATGTCTGGGTGTGGATTTATGTTGATTGTGACTGTTTGGTATTCTATATGCCTCACTTATCTGCATATCAGATTCTTTCCCAAACATGGGAAATTTTCTGCTATTATTTCTGTAAATACTTTATGTATGTCGTTTGCCTGCACTCCCTCCTGTATCTTCGCTAATGCCCATTATTCTTATATTGTTGCTCTTGGCATCATCATGAAGCTTCTGGATTGTCATTTCATGCTGCTTTGTTATTTTTAAAAGTTCTCTCCTTTCCTGATTACTAACTATGATCCTGTCCTCAAGGTCCGAAATCCTATCCTCAGCTTCCTTTAGGTGGTTTTCCACACTTTCAATAGAATGTTTTGTTTCTTGGATGTCTCTTTGAGTTTGTTTCTTTAATTCTGCTTGTTTTCTATATTGTTCATTCAAAGTTTCAATCAGTTTCCCATGCTCATATACTTTTTTCTCTGGTTCTTCTTTAGCTGCATTCAACAACTCCTTTACTAAAGTTGTTGTTTCTATGTTTACATGGGAGACTACTTCTAATTTGATGTCCTCTATAGCCTGATGCAGTTGTTTTTTTATTTCACTGGCTATCTTTTCAGGGATTCCCAGTGTGTTACTTTTGCAGTCCTCCATTTCAATGTCTCCTATACTTACTTTTGATGAACTATATGTTTGAGACTGCATTTTGCTTTTTTGTTTTGTCATTTTCACTCTGCCTGGTGTTTTGTATGTGTAGGAGGGGATCACACACACTGTTTTCAGACACACCAAAGTCTTACAGTTAGTTGGAGGGGGTTTTACTATTAGCCCTATTTATCCCCTTTACATCTCTATTTTAGGGGTATACTCACTACACTGATATAGTTAATCCACTGTAGTCCAAGGTTCCCTGCCTGTCACCAAAATTCCAAATTTTTTTTCACACTAACTGGAGCCTGTTGAAGTCTTCTGATGTTCCAGGTGGGAGGGTGGGCCCAGCTGAAGCAGTCCAGGGAAGTTTTCACTCTTGGGTGGGCCTCCTCGATGTTCCTGTGGCAGGGCAGGATCACAGTGGTCACTCCAGCCACCTTACCCCTGATGCGTGCTTCCATTAAGTTCCTGGTTGCAGGGCAGGCTGTGGTGGAAGGTCCAAGCATCTTACCCCTGATGCAGGCTTCCACTAAGTTCCTGGTGGCAGAGCGGGCCCATGGGGGAGGTTCTAGGCAGCTTACCCCTGATGCAGGCTTCTGCTAATTTCCCAGTGGCAGGGTGGCCCACGGTGGAGGTTCTGGGCAGCTTACCCCTGATGCAGGCTTCCACTAAGTTCCTGGTGGCAGGGCGGGCCCACAGGGGGAGGTTCTGGGCAGCTTAGCCCTGATGCAGGCTTCTGCTAATTTCCCGGTGGCAGGGTGGCCACGGCGGAGGTTCCAGGCAGCTAACCCCTGATGCAGGCTTCTGCTAATTTCCCAGTGGCAGGGTGGCCCCATGGTGGAGGTTCCGGGCATCTTACCCCTGATGCAGTCTTCCGCTACCTTCCCGGTGGCAGGGTGGGCCCACGGTGGAGGTTCCGGGCCTAACATTCAGTTTTTTAAAGAATAAAACAAAACAAAGCAAAACAAAACAGAACAAAACAGATCAGAGTAAAACAGTACAAATAACAGAAGACTTCAAAATAGGAAATCAACAGTGGCTACCATTATGTCTTTTGCTTTCTTCCAAATAGATGTCCATTCCTTTCCACATAATAAGTTAATACAAAACAAAATAGTGTAAAAATAATCAAAACCAAAGAATGAGAGCCTTATAAGTCATCAGAACCAGACAATAGGAAATCAATAATGGTTACCATAATGTCTCTTGTTTTGTCTATACCTTCACACATATTGATATCAAATAACTTAATACAGACTAAAACCAATCAAAACCAAGAATAAAAACATTATAGACTTCAAAATAAAATAATAGGAAATCAGCAATGGCTACCATGAGGTCTCATTTTCTTCAGTGTAACTGTTCCTACCATCACAAATACTAAAATCAATTCTTATGAATTCTTTAGGTGAAGTTCTTGGTATATGTAAACCATATATACATCTATGCTTTCTATATTAGAAGGAAAAACAAAACAAAACAAATTAAAGAAAAATAAGCAACAATCAAATAAATAAGTATAACAAACAGCCCAAAATAATAACAATAACAATATAGGCTTTCAAAATAAGGTGGTAGGAACAAAACTAATTTTGATGCTGCTTTGCGTAGTTATCATAGAAACGCTTACTCGAATTACCAGATACCTTGATGCAAAACTGATATAATCCTATTTATGTTAACTGTTTTGTTGCAAGAACTAACAGAATTAGTAGTACAATCATCTTAATAATCTTGTGTATATATAGCAATTTATATATTTTTTATTCTCCCTTCCTTTCTACTTTTCCTTATCTGAGTTGTTTTTTCCTCTTTGAATAGTTTCTTGCCCTTTCACAATATTTATTGAAGATTTTGTGTCCTATTTACTCTTTCAGTGTCTTATACTAGGGAGACAATATGGTATTTACACATGTGAGTTTGATTTATTTCAGTTATGAGTATGGTCTCAAATCTCATCCATTTACCTATAAAAGCCCCATTGTGGTAATTCTTTATAGCTGAATAGTATTCCATTATATAAGAACTACTCAGCTATAAAGAATGATCACATTGAGATATTTATAAGTAAATGGATGCATCTTGAATATATACTCATAAGTGAAATAAATCAAACTCACAGTGAAATAAACTCACATGTATAAATACTGTATAGTCTCCCTAGTGTAAGAAAAGGTAAGAGTACAGAAGATTTTATGGAAATCATGGTTCACCATTATACTGCTTTGATGTCTTATGTCTTCATTCATTGGTTTGAATGGTTTTATTCTGTTTTGTTTGATCTTAATATATGTGATCATATGAATAGTTACTTTGAAGACAAGACAGTATGGTAGCCAGTGCTGATTTAATATCATCTTGCTCTGAAGTCCTACTATGCTTTTGTTTTTCTATTACCATTGGTTCTATCATGTTGTGTCTTATTGGATTTTAATATGTATAATAGTAAAAACAAATTTTTTATGGAAAATGAGATAATATAGCAGCCATTGTTCATCTTTGGTTGTTTTGTTAAGAATGTCTTGAAATACTTCCATTCTCTTGAGTTGTTTATTCTACTTTGTTATGTTTGACATTATTGTGTGTAAAGCTAAGTTCAACTATTTCAAAGAAAGAGACATTATGATAGCTACTGTTAATATCCAGTTGCCTTGTTGTGAAGTGATGTCTTGCTTACATTGTTCTGTTCTGATCTGCTTAGACCTGCCCCCTTTAAAATAAAAAAAGTACTCCATTGTATAAAAATGCCATGTCTTTTTTATCCATTCCTCAGTTGATGGACATTTGAGTTGTTTCCAAGATTTAGCCATTACAAAGTGTGCTGCTGTAAACATGGCTGTGCATATATCACCATGGTATGATGTTTTCAGTTCTTCTGGGAGTATGCTCAAAAGTAGAATAGCTGGATCAAATGGGATCTCCAATCCAAGATTTTTGAGGAACTGCCACACTGATTTCCACAGTGGTTGCACCAGTCTAGACTCCCACCAACAGTGCAGAAGAGTTCCTTTTCCCCACAGCCCATCCAGCATTTGTTATTGATGGTTTTCTTGATCTTTGCTATTCTTTCTTGGCAAATTGAGTCCTTTTACATTAATGGTTATAAATGATATATATTGGCTTATTTTTGTCATGTTATCTTTCTGCTGTTTGTTCTTTACCTGTACCCTCTGTTTAATTGTTTTACCTGCTGGGTGTTTTTTTTTTTTCCTGTTGGTGTTCTTGAAGTCATAGTTATTTTAATGCCTGTCTAGAATATCTTTCTTTGTAGAGTTGGTTTGGTGGTGATGAAGTTCTTCAGCTGTTCTTTTTCATGAAAGTAAATTCTTTCTCCATTGATTTTGAAGGATAATTTTACAGGGTACATCAATCAGGGTTGGAAGTCATTTTCCTTTAGGATTTGAAATAATTCACTCTTTGTTCTTCTTGACTTGATTGTATCAGAAAGTCTGCTGTGATTCTGATGGGCTTTTGTTTATAGGTGATTTGTTTCTTTTCTCTAATGGCTTTTAATACTATGCACTTATGTTGAATTTCTGGAATGTTGATTATTATATATTTTGATGTAGATTTATTTTGGTTATGGCTAATTGGAGTTCTATATGCTTTACCTATCTTTATGTTTCTTTTCCCATGTTTGGGAAATTTTCTGCCATTATATCTGTAAACAGTCTTTATATAATTTGTCACCTTTTTCATTTACACCTATAAATCTTATATTGCTTTTCTTTATATCATCTTACAACTCTTTGTTGTTTCCTTATTCCTTGTTTTTTTAAAAGATGTTTCCCTTCCTATTTACCAGCTGCAATCTTGTCTCTTAGATCTCAACGTCTTTTAGGTGTTTCTCCTACCTTTTGATGAAATGTTTGATTTCCTGGATATCTTTGAATTGGTTTCATGCATCCTCATCTTTCTTATATTGTTAATTCAAGGTTTCCATCCCTTGGCAGTTCTGTTCTATTTTTTAACTGTCTTCTTTAGATGTATTCAGCATTTCTTTCATTACATTTATCATTTCTTGTTTTACCTGGGAAATTATTTCTGATCTGATTTCCTTTACATCATGGGGTTGTTTCTTTACTTCAGTTTCTATGATTTCAGAAGTTTCATGTGTATGGCTTATACTTTCTTCTATGTCCATGTCTCCTAGGCTTGTTTGGGTTGCAGTGGAGGTTTATGATTGCATTTTTCTCTTTTGTTTTGTTATTTTCCTGTAATCCTAGGGCAGCTGAATGCAAAGTCTTTGTTGTCTCCTGGGTTGAGGATGGCTGTCCATGCTGGCAGGGGCTTCCTCAGCTGGGGCGGGGGGTCATTAGAGTGGCCTTGCCAGGTCCTGGCAGCACTCAAAGGTTCCCAGAATGGATGCAATGCCCTGGATGGACTCTCAGCATGCCTCCACATGGCATGCCCAGGCTCCTTGTCTAATTGAGTTTATTAGATGGAGCCCTACCACTACCCAATAGTACACAGAAGTTCCCTGGCTGCTTGGGGTCGCTGTGAAGGGTTATACTAGGACCCAAATGAAATACCAAGGCTCCCTGGCTGCTTGGAGTTGCTGGGCAGGGTCCTACCAGGTTCTGAGCAGCACACCAAGGCTGCAAGGCTAGGTGAAGTATGCTGTGTGGCACTTTAGCTGACACTAAGTGGATCACTGAGGCTTCTCAGCTTCTTGGGGTTGCTGGGCCCATACATTATTTCTTTATATATTCTTTCTGCTTTCTCCTCTCTCTTCTGAAATTATGCACTAAGGATTTGTTCATTTTTCTTCAAGCTTCTTACCTGTTCCCTGAATTGATATTTCAATGAATTTGTTTTAAATAGTTTTGTGTCATTCTCCTGCCTGTTTCACTGTTAATACTTTCTATGGACTTTTTCTTTTTAGTAGTACAGAGAATTGAACCCACTGTCCTTGCACTGTGCTACATATCCAGCTTTTAGATTTTTTTTTTTACATTTTAAGTCTTTAAATATTTAAAGTTATCTTTAAATCACTCAGTTGGGTATCTTTAAATCACTCAGTTGTTCAGGATGGCCTCAAAATATGATCCTGCATCACCATGCTGGCTATGATGTTAAAAAATAAAAGAAAATAAAAATACTACTGTACTTTTTTGACTGTTTATAAACATTTAGAATTTTATTTTTTTAAAAAAAAGCACATCACAACCATGAACACTGTTACTGTTACGGGGCCTTCTTGGTTTTTCACAATGATAACTGAGCATGATTACAAGTATTCCCATTGTTAAATCTTAACCATCTTTAAAGGAAAAAAAAAAACACTCAGCACACTAGCATTTAACTTGTTTTAATGTTTCTTCAGAAATGGTGAAAAATATAAGGTACAGATAAAGAATAATTATAATGTTGTGGCTAACATTACAAGTATGGAATTATAAATTTAAAACATTTTCAAGTTTAAAAAATAAATCTGGTAGTCAGTGCAAGTCTGTGGATATCTCAGCACATAGTAGGGATGATCTCTGCGCTCCTGATGGTGCCCAACTTTATTTTTCTGGGTCCTCCATATCCACCATTTCTTCCTCCCATTTGTTCCATAGTTACTTCATCTTACTCTGCCAAAACCACCTTGGTCCATGCCATGGCCAACACAGAAGCCACCTCTGCCACCTCTGAACATTCCACCAAAACCACCACCATTTATGAGGCCACCTCATCCTCCCTGCTTGCCACCAGGGCCACCTCTGCCATGATCGCCACCTGGGATTGGGAAAAACAGTGGGAAGAAGCCTAAATTTAGGGCCTTATACTGGTTGTGTTTGGTTCTCTAGGTGAAGTTGTGGTTTCCACAACCTGGATTGGGACATTCCCAATCTATCCTCCAGCTTGGTGCTGGCCAAGCTCCTCCTCCAGAGAGGTTTCCTCAGGAATCCCAGGGGCCTCTTGGAGGGAAGCCTTCTCATGCAACCCATGAATCCCATGACCTTCTGGGCCACCTGGACCTTCACATAGTGATGGTGACATCCCTCTGCCCTCACAGGGTGGCATACCACCTTGCATGCTGTTCATTGGAGGCTTCTTCCTAGCAAGGGAGACTTTAAGTTTGCTTCATTGAAAAATCTTTTCCATAAAACCACTCCACAGCATCCTTGGAATCAGTGGATCTTCATAGGACACTGTAGCATCACCTTTAGGCTTTCCTGTTTTCTGTCCAGATAGATATGGATCATGGGTTTCCCAGTTCTCTTCTTGTTAATCTTAATAACCCCACATTTCTTAAAGAAGTCTGCCAGATCATCAAGTGTTACATTGTCATCTAATCCTTGTATGTAAATTGCAGTGTTGTCAGAGTCTTCATCAAGATCTATGGGAGGGCCTAGATCAAGATCTGGTCCTTCATCCATGGGTCTATGAGGCTTATTGAAGCCACCTCACTCTCAAGCACTGCCTATTGCACTGCATCCTCCTCCCTGCCCACCTCTGTTCATGCCTACGCAATCAAGTCTCCCTCTCCCCCTCTCCCAGTTATCAGGGCCACTCATGCTCTGGTTCTCTCCTGGTCCAGAAAATCCTCCAGACTCTTGCCCATAAACACCCTGGCTACTGGGGTAGTCCTGTCAGAATGAACTCTGCTGCCTATATCTGCTGCTCTGTTGGCTATATTGACTGGGATCCTGGCTGTAGGATCCAGTTTTGCAGGGGATAACTAGTGGGACACTGCTGCCCATAGCTGCTTTGTTAACCATCACTACTCTACTGTGTATAGCTGCTCGACTGTCCATAGGTGTTCCACTAAGAGTAACTGCTCTGATCATAACTACTTGGCTATATAGAGGAATAGCTGGTAGGAGGATAGGATGGAGGTGTGGTTACTCCCTGCATTGGGTAGCTTCCAGGAACCTGAGGATAGCTGTAACTGCTCTGTCCATATTATAGTCTGGGCCAGTTATAAACCTCTATGCTAGATGGAGGTCAATTAGTCTCAGTAGGCTTGTTACTGTCCTGTGGTCTTGCAGGTGGAGTAGCTGCTAGCTGCTGCCCATAGTGTGGGTATGAGTGCCATATCTAGACTGAGCTGCATAAAAGTCCTGGAGTATGGTAATGGTAGCAGTGGTGAAGTCATAAGCACCAGTGCCATTCCTCAGGACAGGTTGGCTATAAACCTCAAGGGAAGCTGGAGTAGTATACAGTGGGAGGCTGTCCATAAGAAGTTGTATATGCAGTCTGCCCATAGGTGGCAATGATCTGAGCCTGGGTGTAACTGACATCAGTAGGCCGTCCACAGGTTCCATAGCTTTGTTGCCCATATACCTGTGTGTTCTGTGCATATTCTTGAGTTGTCTGGGTGGTATAAGCACTGTAACCCTGCTGGACTGCAGCTTGGCTGTAGATACTTGTCTTAGTTACCTTTTACTCATCTCTTAGACAAAAATACCTGATGCCCAAAGTTGGGAAAGGAAAGGTTTATTTCTTACAGTTTTTGGAGGTTTCAGTCCATACTCAGTTGGCTCCAAGGCAGGATGGTATGGTGTGAGTTTATGGTGGCTGCAAACAGCAAGGCAGAAAACAGCAAGAGAGAGATAGAGATAAAGAGAGAGAGAAAGGGAGAGAGAGAGAGAGAGAGACCTTCTTCTAGCCATTACATTGTATGCTGGCTCCACCCCTAGACAGGTGTAGCACTGACACCATCAGTCCAGTGCTAGACAATGAACCAATCACAAATGCACAATCCAAACATACTTTCTTTTATAAACTCTTGATATCTTATTGATAAATGTTACAATTCCTCATCTTTTGCTTTCCGTGATACTTAAAGTGTTTTAACCATGACTTGTCCCCAGATATTAACTGCGTATAATTTATATTAATTGATTCAACATATACTAATTCTAATTAGTGATCTGATCTGGGCTAGTCATAGTTGACATATAATGCCATATGGCCTGAGACATAATTTCACTGTATGAAAGGTTCTGGCTGGAAAAATCATGTTTGTTTAATCTTAGGTAATTTTCTTGAATTTTATAAAGGAACTAATTAAAAAGGAATGAGTAAAGTTTAGAGAAAACTTACTCAAGAATAGGTCATTTTAGAAAGCATAGATTTCTAAAATCAATGTGAGCTATTTCTGCTCCTAGGAGAAATAAGAGAAAGTAGTTACTATGAACCATGAAAAAGGCAAAATGTAGGGATTTCAGAGGGATATCTGACAGGAGCATTGGTCTTCAGTAGAACACCCAACAACTTGTGAAGAAAGGAACCAAAGGAATAAGTATGCTGTTGTCACTGTTTCTTTCATCCTTGGTGAATAATGGGATCCATTGATGGGAATCATAGAGGTCAACATCTTGGAACATAGAGCAGAGAGAAGGTTGAGAATGGCTCTGAAGGGGCAAGTAAATGATATTCAGTACATTTACCTTTATTCATTGGTAAGCCTCATTAATTCTATGTGTAAAAGTGTATATCCTATGTCTTTTTGTTTTTATCTTCACTACTACTGTTATATAACTTCAGGTCTTTTTCATCTTTTGATTTTAGGAAATAATCTTGCCTTTTATATACTCCTCAATATTCTCCAACTAGGTAAGCTGTAGTTTAGACTTGAATATTTTGCAATTA
Source organism: Hydrochoerus hydrochaeris (assembly GCA_004027455.1). Taxonomy (NCBI): domain Eukaryota; kingdom Metazoa; phylum Chordata; class Mammalia; order Rodentia; family Hydrochaeridae; genus Hydrochoerus; species Hydrochoerus hydrochaeris. Next base: position 12,374 of record PVLA01017111.1, read on the forward strand.
AATTCTTCCCTGGACCCACTCTTACCTTACTTTCTTGCTGTTACTTGCACTTTTAAAATATAAAAGAATTGGGGGTTTTTCTTTTTGTTAATATCAATTTTAAATTTAGCAAAAATGCTTTATGTTCTTGAAATTTATGTGTAGGTCTTTTTTTGCCTCCTTTCATCTATATTTTCCTTTTTTGAATTTGAACTGGTGCATAATTTCACTGGAAATAAAAGAATTTTGTTGCTTAATTATCTTTGACTTGAGGCCCAAATAATGAAATAATTTTGTTAGACTAGCTATCCCCTGTTTTTTTTAAAGAATTTATATAGATTGCAATGCAGCTCCAAGTGTATTCATGATTTTCAGTTGCTTACTTGTCAAGATATTTATTGTTTGGATAAAAAAATAGTATTTCAAAACCTGGCAGTATATTGACAAAAACAGAGTACTTTGTATAATTCTCTTTTTGAAAAAAAAAAAAAAACTACTTCTGTAAAAGACAAAGATTACTTCTGGCACTTCTATTCACATGTATCTCCAACAATAGATTTATTTATAGCTCTAAGATAAAGTTTAATTCCCCATTCCTCCCACTTATAGTATACAGTGTTTTATGTAGAGGGGCAGATTAGATTCCTATAAGGGATCAAACAATGTGGAGCTACACTAGTTGTACAGGGGAAGCATTGGACATTTTGTTATTAATCTGACAGGTGCAGGACTTTTTATATTTTTCAATTGTTAAATAAAGGAAGGCAGTTTATTTGGAAAGGGATGGAAGAAAGATGATAGAGAACTCTTCTGGAGAAGTAAGGAACATCAGAAATGAATACTCCTGGGGTTGTCCTCAGCTCCTTTTTATTTAGGACTATTATTTCTCCTGTCCCCCATGTGGACACCTGGAAGTTCTTATCTTTTGATTGGCTCTCTGACTGTCTTTCATCCTAACCTCAGCACCTCTATCTACATTGTTTCTGGCTGTTTGATTTCGTTTTGTCCTTTCGTGATGAAAAAGTGTGTGTGTGTGTGTGTGTGTGTGTGTGTGTGTGTGTGTGTGTGATAGAAGGGTAGTTTAGAGCTAGAAATTAAATACAGACCTGTGTGTAGCTGGTGTGGGTACAGTGATACTAAAGTGAGAATGTACATATAATTTTAGAGTGCATACTTACTCCCTGAAATTAGCGTTTTATGGCATTTCCTGGGGGTAAAGCACCTGAGTTAAAAATGGACAACTGAACTGGATAATCTTTGAGCCTTCCAAATTATGTTGGCAACTCACTTTTTCTCACCTCCTTCTTTTTGGTTAGTTAATGTAAGTAGAATAGAAGATTGGACACTATTTTGATTTTCTTTTCTTTTTCTATTTTTACTTCCTTTTATTTGTTCCTTCCTTTTCCCCCAGCCTCTTCTACCTCACCAAATGGAAGAATCTCTGTTAGTTTTTAAACTGGAAATGGCACATTGTTACAAATTTGCTTTCTGTACCATTTCTGGCAAACTCATTACAAAGTTCTTGTGGCCCACACTCAAGTGTGCTTCCTCTGGGGCCAATAGCTGTAAGTAAGGAGGCATGACAAACTGATGGGTTTGTTGTTGTTAAGATTGTGGTGCTTTTTAGCAGAATGTTTGACCTTTTTTTCATATTTCCTGAGGCATAAGACCCTCTGGATCTGTTTTTCATCTTAAAAATCCTGGGTAGGAAAACACAAATTGAAGCTTCAGAAGATCTTCAAATTCCTTGAAATATATTTTCTTTCTGTGCCATTTTTAAAAAATGATAATTATAGTTATGTTGGTTCTTGTCATTTTTCAAAATGGATTTTCCTTCTTGAGGTAACATACTTTTATTGACATGGGAAGGAGTGTTGAATATTTTATGAAGACTAAGTGTATAAGACATAAGTATTCTTATTTATATATGGAGAGAAGTAACGTTTTGTGCAACTTGAAAATTACTCTGGGCTGATAAAACTCTTATGCTTTATTATTTTTTTCTTGTATGAAGGTCATTGTCAACTTTCATTTGTGTGGGTATGCAAAACCACTACAATACTGTTTTTTCCTGTTGCTGTAAATATCTAATTGTCCACAAAATGGAGAGTTTCATGAAATATTATTTCACCATGGAGAATATAGTTATAGAGATTTAGGAATCAAAATGTTTAAGTCTACTTAGTAGAAACTTTGTAGCATTAAATACATTTTAAAATTTGATCTGCAAATTGTCTCATGACTGTTTGTAAATAAACTTTCTGAGTAAGACTTTTAATTCTCTTTTTAAAGTAGGAAGCTTCACATTTGTTAGTCTACGTAACTGAAATAGCAACATGGGTAACATATCTTGTGTTTGGTATATTCCTCTTGTATTGTTTCCACCTACACTGTAGCATTATTTTCTCTTTATAAAAATAATGCCAGCTATGTGCATTGCAAGTAGTATTTTCAGATTTTCCAATTAACTTAAATTTCTGCTATAATTCCTTCAGCAATTCTTAATAAATTGCTTTCAAGTCATCTTTACTCTGTAGAAAGCAATATGCCCTATATTTATTACATTTATTTTAGATACAGAAATCAAATTTTTGCTATTCTTCTAAATCATTAATTGTTATTTTTGCATTAAGAACAATTATCCCCTTTCCATGATTTTGCTTTTTTCAGTTTGAATTACCTGTACTGTGATGAACTTTTTGTTTGAATATTTTAAATGGGAATTTCCAGAAATAAATATAAAATAAAAGAGGGATCATGATAATAGTGTGCATGGTATCATACTACCTGTAGCTTTGGGCAGCTGCTAGGAGTCTTAGAATGTAGTCCTCATGAGTCATAGAAGATGGATATATCCCAAGCTCCTGTAAAAGACATTTCAGTTATTATTGAATATTGCCATTTGAATGATTCATGGATATCACAATCTTAACATTTCTAAAAATAATGCTTTCTTAGTTTTTTTCTTCCTATTACAGGTAATACACTATTAATAAAAATAAATAAATAAAAAGGCATTTTTAATTAGTTGCCTTCAACTAATCTCTTAACCCTTTCTGACTGGTACAAATTGATGTTGTTATAATTCAAATGAATTATTATTCATCTGTTTCCTCTGCTGATAACTGAGTAGGTTTATTTAAAAGATCAGTAGATAACTAGAGTAAGTCATGATTTTCTGTTCACCTAATTATTTGTTCAGTGAGACATGATTCAAATTAGTTTATCATGAATGAGAAAAAACTTTTTTCCTTAGGGTCAAGTAGCTCAAACTGTAATTTAATATCTTCTTTGGGCATGTTTGTTCTTTATGTAGAGAAAGTGTATCTATAGTAGGAGAGAATCAAATGAATAAACATCATTAAGAGAGAAAGAGAAGGGCTGGGGATTTAGCTCAGTGGCATAAGTGCCTACCTGGCAAATGCGAGTGAGTTGAATCTGTCAGTTTTAATTCAGAAGGCTCTTCTCCGCTCATTCAGTTAAAATATACGCAATTATATTTCATGACTCTGTTAATGTCCCCTTATTTTCATTTAGACTCTACTGATTTTCTTCCTTGATTGTCACATACTTGGATTCTCCCTGCCACTCTCTAACTCCACCATCCTTGCCATTCTTCTACTGTATTGAGTTATAATTCAAAATATTTGGATACATTATTTTCTTGTTTAATATTCTTTTTTTAAAAAAATGTTATTCTGAAGGTAGTAGAAATATGACAGAACAAGACAAAACAAAGCCAATCAAGACAGTGAATTTGGTACAGTACCTCACAGCAGGTAACTGGGATAACAGCATTAGGTACTATAGTATATCTCCTTATCTTCACAATAGTTGTCTAGTCAATTAGACAACAGCAAAATCAAACCAAAGACAGAACATTATAAAATCAATCCAAAGAGAATATTGAAAAGAGTAAAACAATTAATCATAATCAATCAAAACTGAAAACAACATTTGCTTTCAAAGACAAGAAAGAGGAGACCCCCCATATTTGCTATATTGCATATAGTCATCCTGCCCAGAGATGCTCAGACCTCTGTCCCCAGTTGCTAACGGGATGGGGCGGGGGTTGGGATGTAGGAAACACTACTGGGCCTGCTCCTGGCTCAGACCGGAGGAAGGCTCTCACTAAGAGGGCAGGTGCATTGCTTCTTTGGGCAGCCTCCTGGGTTCCAGCATGGCCATGGCGGGATCGTGGGGGCCACTCTCTCATTCTTTGGCTCATGCCGGAGGAAGGCACTCACCAAGAGGGCCTTTTAAAATATTCTTTAATGGTCTCTTTGCCCAAATTTTGTGGGTGGCTTATATTTATTGTTCTTTTAAAGTTTGACTCTTGTATTTCCTACCTCTTCTCTTGCCTTTTTTTCTATATATTTTATGCCCTACTCATACCAATTAATTGGAATGTTTATTATGCCTTTGTATACATATCTATGATTTTTCACATATTCTCCCCTTTGCTTACAATTCTGCCATCTCTAAATTCCAATCTTAGTGGTTTTGTAAACTTCTACTACCCTAGAAATCTCTACATTCAAAATTAATTATTCCTCCTTCATTGTTATTGTACTTCATTATATTTGTAATGCTTTCCTTATAATTCTCGTTCAACTTCCAATAACCTCCAGCATAGAGGTCTTTATGTTAGTCTCTAGCATAGAGACTCTATGTTAGTCACTTTTTTGTTTTTAGCATTCAGTAGTATATTTAATTTCATTTCTCTTTTAGAAATAATCATGTCTGAATTTCTCTATAGTACACAAATTTTTTCATGTGTCAATTGTAGGTGATTTATGTTTTCCTGCTCCTTTAATTTGAAGCTCTGGCATATGACATTCTTTGATCAATGGAACATTAATGGATGTTACTCCAACAGTGGGCTTGAATGTGCTTTATATAATTCGTGTGGTTTTAGCACACTGATGATTCCAAGAGAAAAGCATATGAGAGACATGTTGAAACTGTCTTATCCTAGAGGCCAGCCTAACCTATGTACAGCCTAAAGCCAAACTGCCCAGCAGTATACAGATCAATCAGGCACAACCTACAAACCTAGGAACTTGGTAAAAGTTTATTGTTGTAAGCCAGAGAGATTTGGGGTAGTTCACTGATAACAGTGTTTTCCTATTAGCTTCCAGAAATATGTTGTTTTATGTAGTTGAAAAAACTATAACCAGTAAAGTTTTGACATAAACTAAATGAGCATTAGTATTTTTTTTCATTTTTTTATTTAAAGAGAAAAAAAAACAGGAAAAAGGTAGAAATATTACAGAGTTTCAAGAAAAGAAGATAAATAATAAGAAATCACTAGCTGACACATTACACATTGTTCTTTTAGAAATAGTTATTCAAGTTACAGGGTTAAAGCAGATAAAGCAGACACTAAAGCAGTGAGAATGCAAACAGATCTGTTCAACAATCCAACAAGAACCTACAAATATGGTCATCAATCAAACACATCTAAACATAAATGAAGCTATATCTTTTATAGCACTTCCTATTTCCTCATTTTTTTACAATAGCAATTATACATTCTTAAAATTTTATTTAAAGAGAAGAAAAACAAAACAAAACAAAAAGGGTAGCAATAATACAGAATTTTGAAAGAAAGAAAAAGGAGAATGAGAAAAAGCCCCACTAAGAAGTCAGTAATTTGTAAATTACGTATTGTCATCATGGATGTAGTTGTTCAAGTTACAAAGTTAAAGGGTACATAGTAAATATTCAAACAGTCAGACTACAAACAGTTTTGCTTAAAGATCCAACAAAGATTCAGCAATATGGTCATCTATTTTACACACTCAAACTTACATGAAGTTATATCACTTAGAGAACTTTCTTTTCCTCTCTTTTTTACAATAGCAATTATACATTTTGGTTGTATTACACTTGTAGTTCTTATTTACTTTTTACACTAGAGACACAATATGATATTTATAAATATGATTCTTATTTATTTCACTAATAAGGATAGTCTCAAGTTGTCTCCATTTGCCTATGAAGGCCTCAAGATCATCCTTTTTTATAGCTGAGTAATATTCCATTGTATAAAAATGCCACATCTTTTTCATCCACTCTGCAGTTGATGGGCATC
>PVLA01017112.1:0-18450 GCA_004027455.1 Hydrochoerus hydrochaeris
AGCGTGGAGTATTGTTTCCCATACTTTGACTTTTAGTCTGTTAATTGCTTTTTGAATTAAATGTGTTTCTTTATGCAGCATATTGAATCTTGCTTCTTGATCCATTCTGCCAGTCTGTGTCTTTTGACTGGTGAATTGAGACCATTAACATTGATGGTTATAACTGAATTGTATTAATTTATCCTTATCATGTTATTTTTCTGTTGCTGGCTCTATTGTTTGCCTTCCCTGGTAGATTCCTTCTGTTTGGGTTCATGGAGCTGTAGTCCTTATTTTCTCTTTCTAGAATGTTCTTTAGAATATTTTGGAGTGCTGATTTGGTGGTTATAAATTTTATTTGCAACCAGATGTTCAGATGTTCTTTGTCATGGAAGTATCTTATTTCTCCATCAGTTTTGAAAGATAGTTTTGTGGGTACATCAATCTGGGTTGAAAGTTATTTTCCTTTAGAATTTGGAGTACTTCACTCCAAGCTCTCCTTGACTTGAGAGTTTGTGCTAAGGAGTGAGCTGTAATTCTGATGGACTTTCCTTTATAAGTGATTTGTTTCTTTTCTCTAATGGCTTTTAGGATTCTATTCTGTGTTGAATTTCTGGAATCTTGACTCTGATATGCCTGGCTATAGATTTTTTTTTATTATTGTTAATTGGAGTTCTATGTGCCTCACTTATCAGGATGTCAAATTCTTTTTCTGTACCAGGAAAGTTTTCTGTCATGATATCTGTGAACATTTTTAAATGTCATTTGTGTTATCTCCTGCTGTTCATTGACTACAATCAGTCTTATTCTTTGTCACATGTAGTAGCTGATGGATTGATTTCTCATGGTCCCTTGCTATTTTTGGGAAATGTTTCCTTTCCTGCTTGCTAACTGCACATCTGTCTTCAGTATCAGAGATCCATTCCTCACATTAGCCTACTCTTCTTCAAATAATTTCAATGAAATTTTTATTCCCCTGGATATCTGCTTGAATCTGCTTTAAGGATTCCTTTTCTTTGCTATGCTGAGCTTCCATAATTTTCTTAAGCTCATCTATTTTTTTTTTTTGTCTGTGATTGCTCTAACATCTCAAAACATGGTATATATTTTGGTAATCTCTGTAGTTTCTCAGAGATTATTTCTGATTTCATTTTTTCCAGAGCCTCATTCAATTGCCTTGTTGTTTCTACTTAAGAAGGCCTGGTGGGAGGCTTTCAGACTGCCCCACCCCATTTCACCCTGCATTTGCATTTGTTGAACTGGGTTTCTGGGGTTGTATTTTGCTTAAGTGTCTCCTCATTTTATTCTTCCTTTTTTGTAGTTTAAAACCTGGAGTGATGCTTGTAATTTGCCTATCATGGGTTCCTTTATTGGTGGTATTTAGGACATTTAGGTGATGATTCCTTTGCTGAGGTATCTTCCAGGTGTAGCTGGTTTTGGGGTTTTGCGTCTGTTAGAAGATCTTACCTCTTCAGTTTGTTGGAGATGAGAAGTTGTTGCTCATTTGGCCTAGTTTCTGGTTCTTTGGCACTGTATCACAGTATTTTCTGTGAGTCAATCTCAGTTATGGATTTTCTGTTAGTCAATCTGTCATGGATTATGAGGGCCAACAACTGTTTAGAACAATTATGTCGATTTTGTCTGTAGTGGTACCAGTGGCATCAAACACAGCCTATAAAACAACAAACTGAGCTAACCCTTAATTTGCAACTTTTAACAGTATGAATTAGATTTGTAATTACATAACAAAATGTAAAACAAACCAGATAATTATATGCAATATGCAGAAGAGGAAAAAAGATGGCAGATAGATGGGTAGCACGGTAGAGAGCCTCTCTGAGAATAACAACCCAGCTGCTAGAATTTAACACCATGGAGAAGACCAGACAAAAGGAGAGGAAGAAGCTGAGAAAAAAGGAAAAGAAAAAAAAAAGAAAGAAAGAAAAGAAGGGGAAAAAAAGCATGGACAGAGGGCTGGAGCTGGTCCTGCACTGTTCTGGGTGGAGAGCTGGAGCTGGACATACTCCCATTGACCTGGTCCTGTGCTGTGCTGGGTGTGTCTTAGAGTCAGGCAATACACAATCAAGCTGAGGTCAAGGTCCTGCCAAGATCGGGGGTTGGTGAGCCCAAGACCCTTGGCAAGAGGAGGTGCTGCAACAGGGAGCGGAACCAGCAAGGTGAACTGCACTGACCCATGGTGAGTGCTGGGAACTAGATCCTGCAGACAGGGTGACCGGCTTGATGACATATTGGAGTTGGGCAGGACAGGCAACTGCAGTGGCTTCATCAGCTGCTCCTGGCCCACAGCAGACTGGTGGGATCTACTTGGGCTGGGTCACACCTCTGGTTGGGACCCAATAGCCAGGGATAAAACTGTCCCAAAACTGTGACATCTGCAAGGCACAGACTAACGTGCTGAAGGCACTCACTGGTTGACTGGCTCAGAGGAGAGGGGCCAGCCCACATCACCCCTGTGTGCACCTCACAGATCAACAGCAAACTGGAGAGGGCAGCAATCCCCTAGCCAATATGCTTCAGAAAAACCATAAGCAATATGGAAAGGACCTGAGACCCCCACTCTACACCTGTCTGAAAGAAACCAGAAACATGACAAGAGAAAGAAACAAGAAAAAACCTCCAGCCACTGATCCACTAACCTTTCTTGGAAAATAAGTCCAGAAGAGGTATATATAGAAGAGATCAAGGGCAGCAAACATGCAATATCGGACACGGCCTCAACAGAAATAAAGAAATACTTCCGTGACCTCATCGACAAATTTAAATCTGAAATTCTAACTCAAGTGAAGAAGATTAATAAAAGAAATGCTAAGCACTGCTCAAGAAGACACAGATGGAAGAATGGAGGAACCCAGAAAAAGGAGAGAAACCTTTGATGAAGAATATAAACAAAATCTAGAATACATGAAACAGACCCAAAGAGAAACCAGGAAATTAAAAACTCCATTGAAAGCTGGCAAAATTTCTTGACAGAAATTAAAGACAGACTTTCAAAACTTGAAGATAGATTTGCAATGTGTGATCACGAAAGGAAAGATTTCTTAAAAATAACAAGGAAGTAACAATACAAAGGCTAGAAGACAACAAAAGGATCTATAACTTAAGAATAAAAAATGTGAGCGAAGATGCAGGGGAAAATACAAATGAAATAAAAAGGCTATTCACAGAAATAATTAAGGAAAACTTCCCAAGCACAGGAAAAGGAAATGATATTCAGATATATGAGGCATACAGAACTCCAGTCAGCTACAACCAAAACAGATCTACACCTAGACATATAATAATCAAGATCCCATAAATTCATTACAAGAACAGTATATTAAAAGCAGTCAGAGAAAAGAAACAGATCACCTATAAAGGAAAACACATCAAAATCACAACAGACTTCTCTACACAAGCTATCAAGTCAAGAAGAGCTTGGAGCAAAGTATTCCAAGCCCTGAAAGAAAATAACCTCCAACCTAGATTGATGTACCCTGCAAAGCTATCATTCAAAATTAATGGAGAAACAAGATGTTTCCACAGCAAAGAGGAACTAGGGGAGCTTGTGACCACCAATCCAACCCTGCAAAGAATATTGAAGGAAATTCTAGAGAGAGAGAAGAAAATCACCAGGATTCCAGGAACAATGCCAGAAAGGTCTCAATGAATGGGGCAGACAGTGGAATGAAGGAGAAAAGTAAACAACACTGACAGAGAAATAGCATAGCAGAGATGAGGCAGAGAAAATTGGCTGTAGTTTTAGTCTGTTCTGTTCTAGTCTGTCTACTTGTACTAGACTTGAAAGCACAGACAGCTACCCCCAAAATAGCAGGATATACTACGGTAAATATCCTTAATTCCCTATTAACTTAAACTGAAGCCCTGTATTATATACACTGACTTACTATGACTGATCTTATTTGAATATGGTTTGTTAGATCACTATTTTGTCTTGACTGATTTTATTCAAATCTGGAATGCTTGATACCATCAAGTTTGAGAGTACAAGCAACTATTCTGAAGATGACAAGATTCAACAGGGTACCCATTCTGGTTGAATTATTAACTGCTTTTGAAGTCATACAATGTCTCCAATGTTTTGTTTTTATTAATATTGCTATGTGCTGCTGTGTCCAATTATATTATGCCTGATGATATAGACAATTCTATTGAAAATAACAAGAGACATTGTAGTAACTACTGTAGATCATCTAGTATTGTGGCTCTATATGACTTTTTCATTTCGTGGTTTTCTAGGAATTTACTTTGTTGTCTTGTTTTGATTTGTTCTTCCCTCTAATACAGAAAGAATAAGTATACATGTAGAGATTCATACATGCATAGAACTTCTAAACGGTTTACGAGAATCAAATATAGTTATTATAAAAAAAGAGGAAAAAAGAGAGGAAAAGAAAGTATTCTAAAGGATATAACTGCATGTATGTTTAAGTGTATAAGATTGATACCAAATTACTAAGTTTCTGTTGGATAGGTAAACAGAAATGATTGCAGTCTCACTGTTTAAATGTCCACTTTGTATGCTTTACTTATGTAACTTGAACAACTACTTCTAAGAGGAAAATATGTAATTATCAACTAGTGATTTCTTACTGTTTTTTAAAATTATGTATTATTTCTACCCTTTTTCTGTTTTGTTTTTTTTTCTTCTTTTAAAAAATTATGTGCAATATGAAAGTCCTTAATATGTCAATTTTGCCCTCTGGGTTAAAAATTAAAATGGATTAAGGAGAAAATAAAGAAGTGGAAAAAGAGAAAGAGATTACAATTAAGGCTGGAGGACAAAAATGGGTCCTGCCAAAGTGGGCAAACTGGAACATAAGATTGAAAGAAAAGAGAGGTGGAAGAGATAAAAGGTAGAACAAAATAGAACCACACCCACATAGAGTATAGGAACCACATTCACACTCATTAAAAAAAACACAATGAAAGAGAAAGAGAAATAAAAAACAAACGGAATATAACAAAACAAAGCAAACAAACAAGAAAAGAACAGGAAAGAAAAAAAAAAAAAGAGTCTACTTCCAGGATTCTCTCTGGTTTCACTAGCAGATAGCCTATGGAGACAGAGTCCCAAATCATGCCACTGTATTTCAGGAAACCCCCTGTTGCTTTATGCGGAGTAGTAGGTAACACTGGCAGGCCTGCCCCAGACTCATTGGAATCACCACAATGCAAGCAATTTCCATGGGCCTGTACCCAGTTAGGAACTGCTGTAGGAAGCCAGCAGCAGTTCTGATTCAGGGCTTATCTGGCCTGGTTCAAAAATGGTTCCCAGCTAATGCCTAATACTCTCTCCTGTGAGGTCCCTGCACTCACCATGAGCCAGTGCATTCCTCCACATCCACGGCTCCCCTCCACTGCCACATCTTTCTGCAGAGGTCTCTGGGGTTGCCAGCCACCACCATCACCATAACTGTGCATTCCTGGGTTCCAACAGCCCCTCTCACACAGTTAGTGTGGCTCCAGGCAAAGGTGCCACCAGCAACTGCCTTCTTCATTGAAGTTTTTCTTTTTACTCCCTCTGTGGGCTTCAGTTCACACTTAAGATTCTTCCTGGGTCCAAGGGACCCACTTCCTTCTTGTCTTCCTTACAATGCTGGACAGTGACTCTCAGAGAGGCTGTTTTCTCTGCTGCTTACTGCTCCACCATCTTCTAGACAGATACATTTTGTATGTGTCTTTTTTTTGGGGGGTACTGGGGATCAAACTCATGACCTCATGCTTTCCAGGCAGGTGCTTGTGCTACTGAGCTATATCCTGGCCCCCTAGACAGATACACTCTGTTCTAAAACTACAGAGCCCAAAGTTGTGAGGGTATAATCCAAAAATTTCCCTAGTGTATATTTGGAGTCACAGTGAGGTGAACCATTCCTCTTTCAACCCATTGATTATCAGACCCATGAATTCTGACTATGAGAAAGCAGCACTATACATTGGTCACTGATTCAGGAGGATCTTGCTGCAGAACTGCCCAGCATTGGTTCTCAGCTGGAATTGTAACTGAATCTCGCAACTATCATCTGCCATTCCATTGGGCCATTTATTTTAGAGTGACCAGGTACATCATAAGACCTTTGAATTCTATTAGCCCATTGCTGTATTTTATTTTCTGTACAGGATTTCTGGATCAGAAGCTATATCTGATGGAATACTATAACCATGAACCAGATATTCTATAATTTGGTGATTTGGGTACCCTCATGTGGACCAGCAAGACAAAATCCATATGCAGAGTAAAGATCCCCTAGTGAGAAGCTAGCCCCAAAATACATTCCCCAAAACCCTCTTCCTAGGGGAGTTCTGGATTATAGTTCTAGTTTACAGGTCCCTTCCTTTGGCCACTTATGACTCTATCAGCCACAGTCAAGGACAAATCACAAACCCAAGGGCATCAGGAACCAGCTTGGCTGCTCATGCTGGAGGAAGTGGGAAATGGGCCCCATTCCCATGATGGGTCCCCATTTCAGCCACACCAGGTGGAGTGGGGATGTGCAGTTATGGGCTAGGCTGTGTGCAGCAAGTATGCTCTGGTCTGAACTGTTATAATTGGTCTCTTTGCTGAGTTCATTTGTATGTATGTTGAATATCATCCTTGCATGTGGGCTCAGAGATACTGTAGTCCACAGACACACAAAAACACTAACAGTTACATATATGTACAATTACAGCTTTATACATGGGTACATATGCAGTTACCTTCCGTAAGGTTAAAAGTAGAAGTTACATGAACTTGGGAAATATGAACTAATGTCGGGTAAGGCAACACACTAGGAATGTACCTAGATGCTCTGAGGCTTTCTTGACATCTTAATCTTTGTGCCTTCATTTCTTCAGTGGTCAAATATTATGAAAGGCACTGGAAAAGGTTAAAAATAATGTAGGGAGTGCAGGATCAAAAAAAAAAAAAAAAAGAGGTCCTAAATGCAGACATACAATGTAATTATTATTTTCTGGTTGCAAGGATATATATAGATATTTAGAAAGCTTCAATAAAATCACTATGGCAGGGACTGGTGAAACTTTTCCATAAAAGGTCAGGTTATTTAAGTTTTGTGGGTCAGACAGCCTTTTCATTATGACTCAACTCTTTTGCTGCAGCACAAAAGTAGCCAAAGGCAATAATAAGCAAGTAAACATGGTTATGTTTCAATAAAACTTTATTTATAAAAAAGATGTCTCACAAGCTTTAGTTCAGGGACCCCTGTAGTAGGATGCAATGCATCCAGCAGCCATCAAGGCTGGCTTTGCAGATTTTCCAAGCATGGATAAGGACTTCATTCTGTCTCCTCCAGAAAAGACAAAAATCAGCCATTTTTGATATGGTATAAATCATATTCTGTGCTTTAATCACTTATTTTTTAATGGTCTGTGCTTTAGTGTTATATTTTGAATGAATGATGTCAATTTCTTCATTTTTTTCATTGTTGCTATTTTGTTTTGTTTTTTGAGACAGGGTCTCACTACGTAGCCTAGGCTGGCCTTGAATTCACAGTGATCCTCTTCTCTCAGCCTTCTGAGATTACAGGCATGCACCACCATGCCTAGCTAATCCCTCCATTTTTCTCCTTCTTTCCTCTTTCTCTGTGTCTCCAAATGTTGCTTCTTCTTTCTTCTGTCCCCCTCTATTCAAAGGGTTGGATGATTCTAGAGCGAGACTCTTTCACATTCATTCTCACTAAAATCCTAGCTTATTTCCAGGCTGTTATCTGTTCTGGGATAAGATGTGATATCCAGTAGTGGAAGGAACACTTGTTTTAATCAAGAACACTTGTCTTGATCACTGGGCAAGATATGCCACCAGCCTGCTGTGTGACTTTGGGCATATTACCTAACCTCCCTGAGCCTCATCTATCAAATGAGGGAGTTAGCTAACTGGAATCTAAAATCCCTTCTAGCTGTAAGCTTTGTGATTTTAGCAAGCGACAGCCTCAACTCTGTGCAACTGTCTGGGGCCATTAATTAGGATGTCACTCAGACCATAATGAAACTGCCAGGAGGCCAAGAGACATTTGCACATGATCTGTAGTTGGCAACCTTCCTAAGGCCTTCAGAGCCTGAGGGAGATGGGGTGCAGTCGACCTCAGAGATCCCATCTCACCAAGGGTAGGAAAGCAAAAAAGATAGATGACTCTAGAAACCCTATGCTCCAGGGAAAATAATTTACATTTCTAGACTGTCATTGCAATAATTATAAAATGCACACAAATATTGGTTCAGTTGGAAACAGGACCCTGGGGAACTTACATGAGGCACATGCCTGTGATTCCAACACTCAGGAGGCCATGAGTTCGAGGGGTGCCTGGGGTGCACAGTGAGTTTAAGACCAGCCTGAACCACATAGTAAGGACCTGTCTAAAAAAAAAAAAAGGTACCTCTTAAAGCCCACCAAATAAATACTTGGTCAGTTCTGCAGGAAATGAGGCTTTAAGGAACTAAAACAAAGAGCTGGCAAATTCTATCACACATCAAAGGAGAGAAGTCTTTTCAGTAAGCAGGGAGGAGGGGGCATTTGGGAAGGTCAGGGAATCAGGAGGTGGACTGAGGCAGGGGCCAGCTGCGCTTGGCAGCTAAGGGTACACTATGTATCACATCGTCCCTTCTTTCCCTGGCTTATTCCCCAGCCACAGAATAGCCCAGCAGCTTGTGGATGACCGATGAGCTGGGGCTGCAGCCCTCTCCAGCCTCCTGAACATAGTCTCAAGGCTGAAGAGAGAATGGAGAAGCCTACATTCTAGCCTCCAAGAGGGTGGATTTTTATGATCTGACTCTGTTAAAACTATCTCATTTGTAGCCTAAATAATTCACTCACTCAAGGAGCATTAGACGAGAAACAAAACCTGACCCTGCCCTTGTGCTCAGGTTTCTATTGTACTGACAGACCAAGCGCAAGCCAGGAAGGTGCAGAGTGCCATCGAGGATTCCTTGGGGGTCACCAAACTTATGTTAAGGGGCCAGGACATGTTTCTATATGTCCTTCAAGATAAGAATGGTTCTTGCATTTTTGAATAAAAACAAAGAAAATATGCAACAGAGACTTATGTGATTCACAAAGCCTGGCATGTCTATTATTTAAGTCCTTTCCAGAAAAAATTTGCCAATTCCTTGCTCCATTTTTTAGCCTCCATTCTCTAGCCTTGAAGGAGGCAATGACAGCCTTTGATCAGCTCCTTTACTGCTGTATCTCATGAGCTTACCATATGCAGAGATTTAGATTGTCAGGGCGCTGTTATTTACAGTGGTAAACTCACATCTCTGTTCACCCGATTAACAAAAATAAAATCAAAGTACCTGGTAGTGGATGAGGAGAAAAGAATAACAGCCTTGGCTCTACTGTATGATGTAGGTGAAGATGGGGAAACAGATTCAGCCTTAAATCATCATCAGAATTGTACCCTCTAAGGGCTGAAATTCAGCAGCTCCCAGATTGATCACTAACGACATCCTACACCCTAAAGTCCCAGTGACACTCGCAGTCAGGGAGGCTGTGCCTCTTTTTCTGAAGCCCAGAGTCATCCCAAGCCATTTAAGGTGCCAGCCCAAATGTGCTGATCATCGATCCTGGACAAAGGATCCTCCAGCCTGCCACACTTTCTGTCTCAGCACAGCCTTCAAAGGGAGAGGGCCCTGACCAGCCTTATACCACTGGGGGCACAGCCTCCAGCCTAGAGACTACAAAGATGAGTCTGATAGGCAACGGCGACACTAGCTCAGAGTTGCCCAGGTCTAACTAGGCTGAGTGACATCTAGGCTATCATGAAGCCTGTGTAGAATTTGGGGAGTTAGGGGAAAAGTAGAGACCAAATGACACTATACCCTGAGGTATAGGTATTCTGAATTATTTTGGACAGGAGAACATGACCTTGGCCAAAGTCCTCACTTCAGTATTTCCTGAGAAAAATATTTCTGTTACTCAGCTAGTACATTACAAGGTCCTGTACTTGAAAAAAAATTAACATAGAAGGACCAAGTTAGAACCCAACATTGGCTCTAGTGGAAGGGTACAGTCATAGAGATTTGGGATCCCAGGTTGAGAGATGTTGAGCAATTCACCTCACCACTTTGGGACTCAGTTTCTTCATCTGTTAAAACATACAAATGAACAAAAACTCAAGAGGTTTGAATGAGGGATATTTTAAGGACCTGCTCATCCCACACTTGATGAACAGCCCAAACCATGCTATGCTTTGGCAGATGCTTTGCTGGAAAGTTATTCAACTTCATCTTTCCTTGCCTTCCCCAAGTCAATCCATCCCATTTGAGATACCACCTGCCAGACATAAGTGAGAGGGCTTTCCTTCAACATGTAGCAGCTGGGTGAAGATTCAGGACCGATGTGTAGGAGGGGATGAGAAGGTACCAAATGTGACCTCTTGTCTTTGTGTCCTGTAGTCAAAGGATGGCTGAAGAGGTATGGAAATCTTATCCCCAAACCCCTACCATGTCCCTGCAGAGAGGTGGCTCAGAAGTCATGATATCTACTTTTGAATTTTCTAGACTATTGGCAATCAATTCCCCAACTTGACTGCCCATTCCTTAAGATCAAGAATTGTGTCTTGACCTTCTTGTTTGTCTCCAGAAGCACACAGCAGTCTAGGTATGTAGTTGGTGATTCATTGTATCTGCCAAGCAGCTTCAATGAAATGCTCCTGGAATGACTGATGTCGCATTTGGCATAAAGCATGTGTTCAGGACAGTGAATTCCCATATTTGCTGGCTGATGGCTAAATGCCATTCTTCAGTCCAGGGTTTAATCAAGCCTGTCCTCAGCTGTGGCTCCCAAGAGCTATCGTGTGACCTACAGAGTAAGCGATACAGGAAGGTTAGAGAAGGTAATGTGCATCCTTTCCAGCACACCAGAGGTTCCCTACAATATGCAGGTTATTTAGAGGCCATTGCTGCTGGTTTTCTACTAAAGCAGTCTTGGCTTGGAAAGTGTGGCCTGGTGGTCCATGCAAACAAACCAGGCAAGCCTTACCACCACTCACTTCTGAGTCTCAGTGCAGTGATCAGCCTTACAGACTACAAATGAAATTACAACATGGTGGCAGATGTCAAGTTCTACAGTGGGTCTCTCCCTCTTGTAGGCTTAAATATACTGAGATTGGCTGTTTCTCTTCCCTGCCTTCAGGTAGGATACTCTATGTCCAGCCAAATGGTTTCTTGTGGTGGCTCCTTTTGCTCTGTGCTCTCTGAAAACAGTTGCTTTCTTCAGAACCCTGGAATCCACCTTTCCCTCAGTTTGTTTGCCTGTTTGCTGTGTGTGTGTAGAGAGGGAAAGCAGATGGCAGTGCTCTGGTTTGCCCTGAACTGTCAGTCATCTGTACAAATAGATGGTGACAAAGGAATGCAACTAATTAGCCACGACACTCTTGGAATAGCTAACAATTTTGAAAAAATTTTAATTACACTCTTGTTTGTGGGGCAGGCAGCAAACCATGAAAATAATAATCCTCCTGGGTGCTTTCACAACCAACAGAGCAGTTTCACTAGAGAAAGGTAGGCATAAAGTGTAGGGAGTTAATAGTCATGAGAGGGAGTGAGTGTGGATGTCAGTCCACAGCAGAGGTAGCAGACACAGTGGCTTCCATACTTGAAATTCAAGTACAGACTCCTCCTGAATTATCTAGATAATTTAATCAATTCTTCGTGTGTGTGTGTGTGTGTATTGTGGATGTGTAGGGGTTGAAACCAGGCCTGCTAGGCAAATGTTCTGCCACTGAGCTATATCCCTAGCCATTTTTTTTTTTTTTTGCTTTTGTGAACTTGCCTGGAATTACAGGTGCACACCAATGTGCCTTTAGTTTGTTTTTACAGATCTGGCTTGTTCTGGAGGTGAACTCCCTCTAGCCAAACAGGAAGAAACTGAGGCATATAGAACATGAAGAATCTGTCCAGAAGAACACACTGGATTTCAGAACCAGCACTGTAACTCAAACCCCAGGGTCACGACAGACCCAGAAGGATTGTCTGGGACACATTCTCATGGTTCACCAATGCCACCTTGGGACATTGCCATCCTGGATTCCCAGGGCTCCTATGCCTCCCTTGCTGTCCCAGGTGAAGGAGAAGAAGGAGGAATAGGGTGAAGAGTCTGCTCAGCTAGATACCTTGGTGGTTTTAACCTTGTGTCCACTGCTGCAGCTCCATCCTGACAGGTCTGGGAGCACCTTGCACTCTTCCCCTGGCAGGCAGGGCTCCATGTGACACCACCACCTCTGCAGGACAATGGAGGCTGTGGGGCAGGAAGAGGCAGGAGCACAGCTCTAGCTCTCTGTGAGTACAGCAGGCAGGTAATAGGGGGTATGTGGCAATGGAACCCATTTCCACACACCCCAGCTTTGAGTCTTGCATTTCTCTTGTTTCCCTCTACTGTTTGCTACCTAGAGAAGCAGTACTGTACTCAGGCTGAGGCCTGGTGACATAACCCTATCGAGTGCTATGCCATAGATCTCTGCATCTCACCAAGGTCTGGAGGGAGGATGGGAGGAGAGTAAGTAAACTCTGAGGCTGTGTCAGTAGCACAGAGGTACAATCTTCAGCAGACCCTTTGGTATATATGAACAAGTGTGTGAGCCACGTGGAGGGGTCTGAAGCCAGGAGTGTGTGTGAACACAGGGTGATGGTTATACGGGTGCCTCATGAGCATGAGGATGCAATGTGGACGGGGAGGTGGGATGGGGATGTGTGGAGGACATCCACATGTCCACGTGGGGGAGGGGGGTAGAGGCAGGGCTGAGAATGGGAGGGAAGAGACCAAAGAAAGGAGCAGGGGGTGACAACCAGTCTGGAGGAGTCAGTGTGGGGCAGCACAGTGCCTGAGGGAATGCAGCTGTCCGTGTGCCTGGGTATGGATGTGTTGGGAGAACAGGCACCTAACAAGCTTTTTCCTTATCTATGACCCTGGCTGGCTGTGTCTCCCCGAGAGGGTGACCCATCATTTGAGACTCTGATCACGAAAGCCCTGAGGTGGGTATGAAACTGGAGCCCCAGCAGATGGTGAGGCCAGAACAGACCTCCCTATCTCTCTGCTCAGGGCCTCCCGCCTGCCCGGGGCCTGGCCTCTCACTCACCATCCACACAGGAGGGTTTTGCCCGCGTAGTGCCAGCCACCTGGCCAGAAAAGCAGGCGCACTTGACAGTCTGGGAGCGCTCCTCAATGCGGTTCCGGTTGCAGCATCGGTGAGCAGCAATCACCTCACAGGTCCCCTGCTTTACCAGGACTGATGGGGCCAGCTGTATAAGATCAGGCACCCAGCCCAGGCCCCGCCCTGCTCCCCACCCCTCCTCTGTCCAGGGCTAGTCCTCTGTCCCCTCTTCCCTGCTCGGGAGGTTAAGAAATTTCTGGGGCTGTGAATGTAGCTCAGTGATAGAATGCTTGCCTTGCATGCATAATATCCAGAATGACAAGTTTGAAAAGATTTCTAAATGTCAAGGGATGAGGAAGAGGGTGAAATTTTCCTGTCCCCCCCCCAGGGAGACCACATATACTTATCACCCTTTGGCAGAGCCTGGCCCATGGAAAGAAAAAAATCTGATATCCTACATCAGCCCCTGCCTTCCTGCCTTCTCAGGGTTAGGGCAAGGGCCCCTGGGCTTAAGATGCGTGGGGAGGATCATCCGCTTACACAGGCTTTAGCTATTCCAGAAGGAAAACCCCAGAATTAGGCCAGGAGGCTAGACTTAAGCTCCTACAGAGGGGTCTCTCTCCCTGCAGAACTTCCACAAAGGAAGGGATGCGGAGCAATGGGTCTGCCCAGAGTTTCTCCAGGCTGAGATAGCAGAAGGGGCAGAATTTCCTGGGTGGTAAATAGAGAAGCAATCAGAACCCCAAAATCTGTGGATTTTAGTCCACCTTGCTATGTGGATGGGGTGGGGTGTTGTCACCTCTGCAGGTCCCAGTCCCACCGCCTGTCCCAAACCTGTGGCAGTTGGAGGCTGTAAGGAAGCCAAGGACAGGCAGGTCCATAGCCAGGCCAGGCACAATGCCTGTAGCCAGCCACCTGGGCTGCAGTTCCACATGGCCCTCCAGCTCATTCTGTGGAGAAAAGCACACACCCACTTCAGCTCCAGGCAGGAGCTCCCTGTGCCCATGCCCAGCCCCCTTTCTCTGCCATTCCCTCCAGGAGGATGTACACCTTGTCCCCAGGCAGTTCACAGCCAGGCATGAGGTTAGTGTAGGAAGTGATGAGTGCTATCAGAGGACAAGGGAGCAGGAAGGGACAGCTTATGGAGCAGATGACATTTAAAAGTGGCCTTACAGAATGAACTAGAGGGCTGTGACATGGGAAGAACAATAATGCTGACTGCCACTCTATGACCCATGCATTTCACATGCGTGCTGCTGAATCCTTCATGACTGTGCCACAAAGCAGAATTGTTATTACCTATTTTACAGAAGAGCAAATTAAAGGCTAAAAAGCTTGGACACAACCCAAATAATCATCAGTAAAGGACTGGCTGAGGGCATTGTAGAGAACCTGTACAAATGCAGTCCCTTCCAGATGGCAGTAAAAAAAAAAAAAAAATGGGGAAAGGTCTTTTGGTAATGATACATGTGGTCATCTTCAATGAGAATTCACCATGAAAGGGAAAAAAGCAAAATGTAAACAGTATGTGCACAACATGTAAAAAGAAAGCACCTATCTGTGTTGCTTGAATATGCTTAAACTAGCCCTGGAAAATGAACACAAAAACTAACAATATTGCTTGCCCTTAAAAAGAGAAATTAGTTGGCTAGAAGATGGAGGTTGAAGAGACACTTCTTTTTTCCCCCAAGTTCTTTTTGAGTTTCAAGCCATGGGAATGTAGTAGCAATTCAATTTAAACAAAATTTAAAATTATTTTTGTTCTGTTTTTTGAGACACAGTCTCTACATAGTTTGGGCTGAGCTTGAGCTCACTGTGAAATCCAGACTGGCCTCAACTCATGGCAATCCTCCTGCCTCAGCCTCCCAAGTGATAGGGTTACAGGTGTATACCACCACACATGGCACAAAACTTACATTTAAAAAGAAAGAAATTAAACTGAGACTAATGGAAGTCAAAGGACTTGCCCAAGACCAGGCAGCCCTTGGTGGCCAAGACCAGAGCCCAGAAGTTTGCTCTCTGCCTGTTGCACCACATGGTTTTTGCTCTCATATCCTTTCCTTCTCTTCCTCCACCCATAATGGCTCAACCTCAAAAATTTACCCCAGAGGGTGAGTTAGAAACAGAAGGAGCCAAAAAGGAAGAGAATCATGGGGAAGAAGCACAAGATATCTGGGAGATGCCTAGCCATAGAAGGGGACAAGAGTGCCTCAAGCTCAGGGGTAAACCTGGGTCACTTTGTTTACTGCTCTGTTAGCCCTCTGGAGCTCCCTCAAGTGCCAGACAGTTCTAGGAATCCCAGAGGCCAAAACAAATGGTGGGACCCAGCTGCTTCCAAGGATGGGAGGCCTGATCTCTGTCTATCTCCCACTTCCCATCACTTACCTTCTTCAGACTCCTTCACTCTCTGTCTGTTCATCTGCTGGCCTCAGACTCACTCCACCTGGGCAAACAGGAAAGACTGGGGCTGGGTGGGAAAGTGAGGGACAGAGGGTAGCCCAGGAATCTAGAGCAGGTGAAGGAATGCTTGAGAAAGGGCAAGGGGTGGGACTGGGCAGTACTGTCCAAAAAGAAACTGGTCTCAAGCAGCAGCAGCCAAATCTTTCCCTCTGCCCTGGGAGTAGTGCAGGATCCCTCAGACTCTCAAGGGGCCTGGGAGGAGAGGCTGGGGAGTTTCTCTGCCCCAGGAGTGAAGCAGGGGGAAGGGAGGGTCTAGGAATCAGTGCTGTCATTTCGGGCCTTGGTATGCAGCTGAGGGTCAGGGAAGGGTCTCTGAGCAGGATGCATCATTTCTAGTTGAGGAGGCACCTGAGGAAGATTCCTGAGGCCCTGAGCTCTCTGCCTCAACCTCCAACATCCCCAACCCACCCCTGCCCTGTGGCACTTGCTTCCTGGACTTGCATAGAACTGGCTCAGTTCTGCCATTGTCACCATCGTTTCACTCCATGTCATAATTTCACAGCATGTCACTCCAGAGAGCTACAATGGGGGTGCATCAGGTCTCTGAGCCTCAGAGGCCACAGCCCCCAGCAGCTTCTCCATTCTCCCTAAGGGCCTCCCTTAGCCACCAAAGAGACACAGAACCAAAATACACAGGATGGTGAGGCCAGGAAGAACTGAGAGCCTTGGGTGTTCTAGCTCCCAGGACAATGGGGTCACTGAAGGAATGGGTGTGCTCCATGGACAGACAGCTCCAGTCCTTCCAGGCGCACCTCTTTTTCCAGTAAGTCCCACCTTTCCCTGTCCCCATTAGAAACCCTTTTTTTAGCCTCTACAAATGCAGCTTCGTCTGTTTCTCAGGGGAGCCCATTTCTCTCTGAAACCCAACTTCCCCATCTCTTCTGTGAATCCCAGGTTCCAAAAGACCTGAAGAAAGGGCAAGTTGGGATCAGGCTCTCTGGTATTCTATCCCTTCCCAGAGGGAGCTGGAAAAAGAAGCTTGTGGGACTTATTTTTAGGCTTCCCCACTCTGCCTCAGTTTTCCAGCCTGTTTTTTACCCAAACTCCAATTCATGCTACCTTACAGAGAGGATGAGAGAGCAACCTGCATTACTAGCCAGGATGTGAACCTCAAGAACCTCCATCCTTGGCCTCTGCTACCCACTCCCTTCAGCGCCCCCTCAGTCCTCCAAAGTCTAACCCCTCACACCTGGGACCTACCTGCCCCAGCACGGTCCCAGTGGTCCAGCCTGCCGGTCTGAGGTTCTCCCTCCCTCTGCGCCTGGACCAAAGGCAGGCACCAGGCGGGAGCGGCCAACTTAGGCGCTGTCTAGTCCGGAGCTCAGTGCCCTTGGTCACCGAATTACTGAGACCCCGAGATGGCGGGACTCTGGCCAAGCTCGATTCATCGGCCCAGTGTCAGGGCTCCGGGCACCGGGTTGCTCCAGTCTAGCCCGCAGGCCGTGCAGGGGTGCTCTCCTCCACCGCCGTTCCTGGCTTGCTGGGGAGGCCCCAGCTCCCGCAGCCCAGCGCGGGCGCCACCGCCTTCTCCGGGACAGCGCTAGGCGTCGGGCAGGCACAGCTGGCACGCAGCGGCCCCTGGCGGCGCAGGGCCCAGCAGATTCCGCCGGGGAGGACAGCTCGCCGGTGCAGCTCTGGGGCTGGCGATCCTTCCAAACCATCCAGATCTGGACAAGTGTCCCCCAGGCCTGTGGCGCCAGGGAAGGAGGAGGAGGTAGGTGCGAGGAGGAGTGGGAGTGCAGACTCAATGCCCAGACCCGCAAGGGATTTGAGCTTTGAACATGTTGAACAGAACTGCCCAATTCGGTTAGACACTAGATGCATGCCATTAAGTCTAAACTCATAAATAAAAATTCATTTTCTTCATTAGCATGCGAGTGCTATTTTAAAGTGCTCAGGCCACAGGGAGCTAGGAACTGTAGTGCCTGGGACCGGGCAGATGCAGAGCATTCCCATGGTTGTACAGGTCTCTTCTAGATCGATGTTCAGGAGGGATCAGTAAATACTGTGCCACCATCCCAGGAGCGGTGCCCTCGGGGCAGGGAGGAGTAGGATAGGAGGGTAGGGCTCCAGGCAGGAGGGCTGCAGAAGGCTGGCCAATGGTCACTATGGATGGCAGGTGTGAATCTCCACTTGGGAACCACATTCTAGGACCCTATTTCTTTGGCAGAATAATTGTGATATAATTTCAACTGTACAATTCTTTATAGGGTTATATTTCAGATGTGAGAAACAGAGAAGTTCTGTTAATTCTTTTTGTGCAGGGATCCATGGGAGTGGAGTAATGTGGACGACAGCCACTGCAGGTAACCTGAGATTAAGGAGCCTGTCTTGAAGCTTCCTGGCACAGGCCTTGCTCTCTCCTGCCAGGGCCAGATACTGAGCAGTCTTGGTCAGTACTCAGCCAAAATAAAAATCCCACCATGTCCCCTTCCCTTCTCACCCTCTGCGGCCTCCAGGAAGTATAGAGGTGATCACCTCCTCACAAGATCAGGGACTGTCAGGATGGAGTAGGTGTGATAGTGCCAAGAACGGGTGAGAAACTCCAGGAGATGAGACCCTGGGGTTTGGGTAGGGGTGGAGGGCTCTTTGGAGCCCAAAGGAACTGTCAAACTTCTCTACTGAGCTTCTGGTGCTGGAGCCAGGGGGTCTCTAGGCCTTACCTTGGTAATCTACTTTTTTAGCCACACCATGGCTGGTGTAAAGAGCAGGGAGTAAGAAGCTGGGTGACTCTGAGAAACAGAAAATAAACTGTTTCATACTAAATAATAAAAATAACCAGGGGCTATATATATTTTTTGTACAGTCCTTGGCTTGCCACTGATATTATACCATTCTTCAGAGCTGGCTCCAGTTTTTCCCAAATGGGAGAAACATCCCAAACAGCATTGTGTTTTTTGCCCCT
>PVLA01017113.1:0-18434 GCA_004027455.1 Hydrochoerus hydrochaeris
ACAGGAATTTTGTAAATCCTCCTCCATGAGCTCTTTCACTTCTCTCACATTATTCACAGAAGGCAAAACCCCACAACCAGTCCTCACAAAGGGGTTATCTAGAGGGCCTCCAGCAACCCCCCTGGAGTCTCCACCCTCGACTCCATATTGAGCATTACATAAAAACATACACATGTGAACTACACAAATTACAATTATCTGTACAAAACATTTCAAGATCCCCGCGCCCAATTCCCACATGCGGCGTCCTTTTCCTGGAGAAGCGATTGTCACAAGGCGTGGATGGACTAGGACGCGGCATGGACAGAAAAGGGTGCCGCAAGGTCTGAAGGCAGAAGTTCCTGGATTTCGAAGAAAAGGTGCTTCTGGAGGGAAGGCGTGACAAGCCAAGGTGTTTTGGAAGCCCAGGGCTGGCTCTGCCTGGACTCGGGCGCCCATCCTAGGCTGCCCTTTGACTTGGCCCTGGGCTCCCAGGCCTGTCCTGTGGGTCCACGTCCTGGGCAGGTTCACAGTGAGTGTCGGGGCCCAGAAGTCCCCCCACACCCGCCATCCACACCCTTACCCGGTCCCTGCGGGGCTATGCCATGTCACCGGTGGGGGCTGCGGCTCACGGAGGTTAAACAGTGCTGTCGGGGCCCGGGGTCCTTGAGTGGGAGAGTGGGTTCTTGGCCCTAGTTTGGGCTGGCTCCCACGCCATTTCTGATGGTCCTTTACAGGACCCAAGTGTTCTGATGGTTCTGTCTCCAAAGTAGCTGTTGCTGTTGCTTCTGCCCATGACGCCTGTGGGAGAGTCCAGTCTAAATCCCCATCATCCCTCAGCTGGCAACCTCATGGCTCCTGCAGTCCTCTCTGGGGTCTACTGCTGTGTCTTTGCAGTGCGCCCCCCACTGAGCTGCTAGAGAAACTGTCTTTAAAAGTACAGCAGCTCAGGTGGCAGCTGCACATAGGACCCTTCAAATGCTTCTCAGAGCCCTCAGACTGAAGTCCAGACTTCAACCCATGCTCTGCAGCATCTGTACAAGCAGGCTGTACTCTCTCAGAAAGTCTGAAATACATAACATGGTTTCACTGGTAACTGCCTTCTTTACTCAGCATGGTTCAGACACACTGGATACTGTTTTTTCTCTGCCTCAGGACCTTAGCACATGCTGCTCTTTGAAAATAGAAGACACTGCTTCCAATTTCCATCTGATTGGTGCTTTTTCACTGTTTGGGTCTCAGTGCAAGTGTCAGGTCCTCGAAAAGGAGAGGCCTTCCCTGAGCTCCTAACCTCATTTACACCCTCTCTGTGCTGGAGTTTCTAGGTAGGCAAAGAAAGAAACAGGGTGAGTTTCAAAGATCTCCTTGTCAGGAAGAAGAGCCAATCCTAGCTCTTCATGGTGGGAGTTTCCTGTGGCCTGAAATGTCTTCACAGGGCCTTCTATAGGAATCACAAGCTAACAGAAATGACAGTTTGTCCTCAACAGAAGTCATCAGAGGACATATGGGAAGAGTGGGCAGAAATGTCTCCAAGGCCCCAGAGGCCTCTGCTAGCAGGCCAGCCATGGCAGGCTTCAGAGAGGAGGTAAACGAGAGCCTTTCCGTGTGGTCGGGAGGCTTTGGAAGAGCTCAAGGGGAGCACAGCCAGGAAGGGGATGAAGCCTGGACGACTCTGCTGTGCAAGGGCACAGGCTGTCTTAGCTTAGGTTTTCCTGGTCCCTGAGGATGCCTGTCTGTCCCCATCACGCAGGCCTCTGCGGTGGTCTTCAGGGTGACCTTTGCTGGAGCCCTGCCCACCTGCGGTACCTTCTTCTCCTTTGTTCACTTAGGCATTTCATGGGCTCTGCCCAGCAGGGAACCCGAGAGGACACCCTGGACATGAGGCCCGCTGGGACCCTGGCTCACTGGCCAGTGTCTGCCCTTGGCTTGTGAGGTGCTCACCTGTTTGCACTTGAACCTGGATTCAAGGCTGTGGGGAGGAAGTGGGGGAGAGGGGAACTAGAAGGGGAACAGGAGGTGGACATGTTCATTTAAACATCATTTCCAAAAACATCTGACTTCGTTTCTTTACATTCTCAAGGAGGCTTTTAAAGACCAGCTGCCTCTTATTAATGCTGTTTGGGCTGATTCTCTTCCCGCCAGCCTTGCTCTGGGCTGTGCCAGCATAAACGGCCCGGTGGAAGTAGCGGGCACGCCGAGTGACGTCAGTGGCTGGGTCTGGGCTTCAGATCTCAGCCCAAGCAGCTGAGAACACAGCGCCTTGGTCCCCATCCAGGGTGAAGAGAAAATACTCTGCCCACTGCCCTAGAAGGCCCGCGAAGCTCGACAGGACCCAGCGGATGGAAGGGCCTTGGGAGCCAGAATCCAAGGAGGGGCCGGCCTCACAGGAAGGCGGGAGCTGGTTCTCTTGGAACATCCTGGGGGTGTATGGGTGTGTGGCCAGTCACTCCTAGGGCCATGACTGTCCCTCAGGTCAAGGTAGGAGAAAGGGGCTTTAAGATTCATGGAGCCCTGAGCTAGAATGCAGGCACGGACTAGATGTGTGACCAAGGCAAGGTGACGGGTGTCTCTGAGAAGTGTTTTCTTAATTGCACCACGCGAGCAATAAGTCCAGTCCCCAGCTAAGAGGGTGGCAGGGTCTTTAAGTGAAGGGCCCAGTGCAGACAGCCTGATGCAGAGCAGATGTTCATCACACCCTCCTTCTGTCTCTTCTCTTCCTCCTTTCCTCCCTCTTCCTCTTTCCTGTCTTCCCTTCGTTTTTTCCCCTCAGGGAAATCTAGCACCTGATTATCTGGAGGGGAGGAAAGGAGGGGGGAAATCGATGAGGAACAAATCCACTCACAGTCTACAAATGCCCGAAAGGCCGAGGAATCACAGGTAGCCAGCACTCTGGAAGATGAGGGACTCGTAGCCACCCAGAGAACATGGTCAGGTTGATGAAATGTGTGCTTAAGGAGCAGCTGGATACCCGTGTTCTCTCTCTCTCATCTTCCTGCTGCCCCCACTTCCCTTCCAGAAGCCTGGAAATAACGTCCAGCACTCAGTGCAGTGGAGGGAACGGGAGTAGTAAGCAAAACCTTGCACTCTGAGCAGTGAGGTTCCCGTAGCCACTCTGTGGCTAAGCCCACTCATTCTGGCAGCCAGAGGAGGGCAGTTGTATCTTAGGGAAATCCTGTCCCAGACTTAAGACCTCACAGACAGAAATGAACCCCTCCCAAACCTCTGGGAAAGTTCTGGAAGCATAGGTCCTGCCCTTGCAGGACCTATGTCTGGTGCTTAACTACTGGGAATGAAAAGTCAACAATCAGGGAAGGTGTGAGGGAAGACTGTGAGATGTCAAATGCAGACATTGACAAAAACGAATGGAAAAAAGTACAACAATAAACATTCAAAATATGTTAATACCTCCCACTAGGTAAAAACAATAACAGGCTGTTACACAAGGAAACATTCAGAGGACTGAAAAGGGCTTTTGAAAATTAGTAGAAACTTTAAAAACCAATAGACAATGTTGAAGAAAACTCCTAGAAAGTAGAACTAAAGGATACAGTACTTGGAAGTAGAAAAGATGTGAAAATAAGGGGATTAAAGTAGACCAAACACCTATTAGGAATTAAAAACAAAAAGAAAAAAAATAAAGGAATTCCAGAGAGAGAGAGAGAGAGAGAGAGTGAGAGAGATAGAGAGAGAAAAATTAATTATCAAAGAAATAGGAAAGAAGTTTTTAGATCTGAAAACCTGGATTTTAAACTGAAGATGTCAGTGACTAGCATAATAGATGAAAACCAATTCAGGACCTCAGGGAAAGGAAGACATTTCCAAAAGCTACCCATAAGGAACAGGTTATATCCAAGGGACAAGGAATCAGTATGACATGGACCTTCTCAACACTCTGGGGACACAGTGTAAGGCCTTTGTCAATCTGGGGGAAGAAGATTTCTAATCTAGAATCCTTGCCACAACATATGACCAGTCAAGAGTGGTCTTTCTTGCATCCTTTTTCAGAAGCTTTTGCAGGATGTGCTCCATCAAAATGAAAATGTAAACAAGAAATAGAAAGACTTCATTTATGCAAGGTCTGTGAGACTGAGGGAAGACTGAGGGAAGAAAAACAGTGGGATGCCAGTGAAGAAAAGCTCCCTTAAGACCTGCTGGGCAGCCAGCCCAGAGATAACCCTTTCACACAGAGCTGACATGGAGGATTATGGAAGAGACTGTTTTAAGTTGTGGGATGCTCCATATGTTTCATTCTATTGACAGGAGTTTCACTGTTTCTTTCTCTCTCTCTCTCTGTCATTCTCTGTAAATGTGGGGCTGAATTACTATACAAAAATGGATTAGAAAAACCTGGCAATTATGTTAACAATGTCTGAAGAAATATAATCATAGTACAGTAATTTATGAGGCATACAGACATACTGATATACAGGTCAAACAATTTAACCACTACCTGTGTATAACTAGCTGGGGATAAGGAAGAGAGCTTTTGGAATGCTTGTATGTATGCTTGGGAGAGGCTTGGTGAGAGACCCGAACCCTCATTTTCTACAGTGAGAAGATAAAAGAGAATGTCTAAATAGAAAAAGTTAAAATAACATGGGTTATTTAGAAAAATGGGGATTACAGAAAAAAGTTTAAAGAACTTTGCTGTAAGCCTTGGAGCTCTATTTGACTTCAAAAGCTATGCTTAAGCATCCACTTGATTCAACAAAATGAAAGGGAAGAGGGGTGTGTTTACTGCATGGCTTGGCTGTGAACACTCATCTGAAGTGGGGTTTTGAATCACAGTCACTTTTTTTTTTAAGGATGAGAGAAGCTCAAGTGCAATTATAAGTTAAAATCTGAGGAGATGGAAGATATGGAGAAGGGGAAAATTAATGTTGTGGGAATGGCATCTAAAGCAGATGCAAATGGGTGGATTAATGTTAGAACAAATGTCCTGAGAAAGGAGGTTAGGCCTGGATTCTGAAGTATTTTGGAGGCTGAGAGACAGCAACTTAAAGCTGGATTCTCACTTTTTGTTTTCCTTCCTTCCTTCCTTTTTCTCTTTCTTTCTTTTTTTCTTTCTTTCTTTCTTTCTTTCTTTCTTTCTTTCTTTCTCTCTTTCTTTCTTTCTTTTTCTTTCTTTCTCTCCTTCCTTCCTTCCTTCCTTCCTTCCCTCCTTCCTTTTTCTTTCTCTCTTTCTCTCTCTCTTTCCTTCCTTCCTTCCTTCCTTCCTTCCTTCCTTCCTTCCTTCCTTCCTTCCTGTTTTTCCTTTTTTCTTTTTCTCTTTTGAAAACATGCCTGGTTTCAGGCAGCGATGCTTTGCTTTAGGGGAGAGGGTTTGAGGAGAATGTAAGGTTGGAATCTTACTTCAGACACTGGGAAAACAGCTGGACAGAGTTGCAGGACATCTGTACAGACGTGTGAATTCTGCTGAGAAGTGACACTATATGTGGGGGAGTGGCTGGTCCTCACTGGCAAGCTCTGTGATCCTGGGGAGCACTGGTGGCTGGGCTGCTGGGGTCAGTAGAGGGACACAGCCCAAGGGCAGGACAGGGAAGTTGGGAGTGGGAGCAAGAGGTGGTTAATGTTCTGCTGTTGTATCCTGGTGTGGGTGAGAGTGAAGCTGAACCAGAGGTGTGTGGACAGCTAGGGAGAAAAGGCACTCAGGGCCTGGGCACTGTGAGAAGCTGGACAGAAGAGTAAGAACTA
Source organism: Hydrochoerus hydrochaeris (assembly GCA_004027455.1). Taxonomy (NCBI): domain Eukaryota; kingdom Metazoa; phylum Chordata; class Mammalia; order Rodentia; family Hydrochaeridae; genus Hydrochoerus; species Hydrochoerus hydrochaeris. The sequence continues at coordinate 5,674 of PVLA01017113.1, forward strand.
AGGGAGCAAGGGTGAGGCAGGAGACCAGGGCACGGCAGGCCCAGGAAAGCAGAATGTAGCCTGTCAATCACAAAGGTCTAGAACAGAGGCTAAAACCAGGATGTAACCTGATCTAGGATGGAGATTTAACAGGATGTGACCTGTCAATCAAAGCCAGGATGCCTGGGCAAACCCACTTCCAATGGACCAGACCTAGGAAGATAAAGAAGACAGCGGCCTTTGACTTCACCTCCACAGTGACCTTCCTCTTCTGCTGTCCTGCTTTTGCAGTGTCCTGTCCTGCTTGCAGGGCATCTCTTTTCTTGCTCTTTGCTTTTCTTCACTCCTTTATTTTTCTTCCTTTACTTTAAATAAAAGTGACAACTAACTGTTCACTGGTTGTTCAGAGAATTGGCTGAGACAGAAAGAGCTTGGAACTGCCAGAAACCATGCCACTCAGCAACAAGGACACCGCCAGGTCAGGGCGCTTCCCTTCAGAGTGCCCTGGAGGCTGGGGATCTTTGCAGGGTGGACAAGCGGCCTTGGATGAGGCCAGGCTGCTGGGGAGGTTGTTTCCAGAGCTGTGTCAGTGCCTGTGCTTGGGAGGAAGCTAGCGAGCCAGTCACCAGGGTTGTGGAATTTCCTACGTTTTCAGGACATGGGTACGATGAGGTAGGGCCAGACAGCACGGGGACAGAGGAGGAAGGCCTTTCAAAGCAGTGAAAAATTGGGAGATTGTCCCAGCTCTGGGATCTGAGGCACAGCGAAATGGTCATGGAAGGAGGAGCTGGCTTGGAGAAGACTGCACCAGCTGGGGGAGCAGCTTCTTTTAAAGGTGTGGATGGGTTTTCCAGTTATTAGAGAGGCAGAGCGGCATGCACTGCGGGCTGAGGTCAAAGGTCAGAATCAGAGATCTTATTTGCAAACTTAGAATGTTTTCTTTGACAGGAAGAGAAGCAGCGGTGGTGGGAAGGGCGGGCTTTGGTGTCTCACTCACTTCTAGGGAGCCCAGAAACAAGGGGAACAAGCAGAGAAGCACCCAGTGCAGGTGCCGGGCAGGAGGGAGGTCCCGGTGCTGCTGCGTTGCCTGGCCTCGCACAGCCCTCTCCCTCCAGTACTTTTTTGTAGACTTACCGAAGCCTACCAGCTTCTGATTAGCATGACTGAGCTCCATGTTTTTGAGGGTCGGGGCTTTCTGAGCTCTTTCTTTCCCTAGGACTGAAATCCCACTAGGAATGTCAGATGGAGTTCTCCTTGAGCTAGGATTCTGCTAAAATGAATTCTACCATCTCCTAGAACTGCCCTCCCTGCACTTACTTGCTGACACCCAGCGTTCAGCGTCTCACAGGCTTTCTCACAGTTTTGCTCAATAGCAAGGCCCTCAAATGTGTCCACGTCACGCCTCCTTCGCCGTGTCCTGGCTGCCTATGGAGACAGTCGCACGGCTGTGTGGGTCAGCACCACCGCAAACTCATGAAGGGTTTGCTTCCTGCCTCACCTGGAAATAGTGAGGCCACGCGGTGCGATTTTCTCCCGCACATTAAACCTCCTGACAGCCATGTCCGACTCCTGCGTGACTCTCTGTGCCTTATCTTCTCCAGGCTTCGTGCCCCAGGCTGAGTGCGTGGCTGTGCTGTGTGCTCAGGCCCACGTGCAGGCCTGTGTTTCTGACCACATCTTCTGTCATTTCAGGCATGATGGTATGAATCTATCCCTTGCTTGCTCTGTACCCTGGCTAAAGACCTTCATCTTTCTTTCTTTTAAAAAAATTTATTTAAAGAGAGAGAGAGAGAGAGAGAGAGAGAGAGAGAGAGAGAGAGAGAAAAGCAAAACAGAAAAAAGGGTAGCAACAATACAGAATTCCAAAGGAAAAAAAAAAAACTAAGAAATCACTAGTTGATAAATTATATACTGTCATCTTGGAAATAGTTGTTCAAGTTGCAAAATTAAAGCACACAAGGTGGACACTTAAACAGAGAGACTACCAACAGTTCTGCTCAATGATTTAACAAAAACAGTAATATGGTCATCCATCTTACACACTTAAACATACATGCAGTTATATCCCTTAGAGCACTTTCTTTTCCTCTCTTTTTTACAATAGCAATTACACATTTTGGGTTTTATTACTCCTACATTTCTTACTACTTTTTACACTAGAGACACAATGTGATATTTATAAATATGATTCTTATTTATTTCACTAATGAAGATAGTCTCAAGTTATCTCCATTTACCTATGAAGGCCTCAAGATCATCCTTTTTATAGCTGAGTAATATTGAGTGAATATTATTCATATCTAGCCTATAACATGCAATTATTTAGGTTGTTTTCACTCTGTTGGTGATTTCTTTATAAGTGCAGAAACTTTTCAATAATATGAGATCCCAGTTGTTGATTCTTTGAAGTGTTTCCAGTGCAGTTTGCATTTTGTTCATGAATTCTCTGCCTACCCCTATGTCTCCAAGACTTCTACCTACCTTGTCTTCAAGTAGATTTAGTGCTTCTGTTTTAATATTTACATCTTTGATCCATTTGGACTTTATTTTTGTGCATGATGATGGGCATGGATCTAGTTTCAGTCTTTGGCATGTAGAGAGCCAATTTTTCCAACACCATTTATTAAAGAGGCTATCCTTCTTCCAGTGAACTTGTTTAGCCCCTTTGTCAAATATCAGGTGGCTGAGTGTCTTTGTAGTTGTACTTGCATCTTCTAATCTGTTCTATTGATCCTCAGGTCTATTGCTTTGCCAGTACCATGCTGATTTTTTCACTGTGGCTTTGTAGTACAGTTTCAAGTCAGGAATTGAGATGCCTCCTGCCTTGCCTTTGTTGCCCAGAATTGCCTTTGCTATTCTAGGTTTCTTCTGTTTCCAAATGACTTTTAGGAGTGTTTTCTCTAGATCTGTGAGGTATGTAAATGGTATTTTGACTGGGATTGCATTAAATCTGTATAATAGTTTTGGGAATATGGCCATTTTCACAAAGTTGGTTCTTCCTAGCCAAGAGCAAGGAATGTCCTTCCATTTTCTAATATCTTCTTCAAGCTCCATTTTTAGTGTAGTATAATTTTCAGCATATAGGTCTTTTACATTCTTAGGTTGATTCCTAAGTATTTCATTTTTTTAGATATTATTGTGAAGGACAATATTTCTATAATTTCTCTCTTAGTGAGTTTTTTGCTTGTGTACAGGAATGCTCTAGATTTTTGAGTGTTGAATTTGTATCCAGCTACACTGCTGGATTTGTTTATTACCTCTAGAAGTCTTTTAATGGAGTTTTTTGGGTCTTCTATATAGAATACCATGTCATCTGCAAATAGTGATATTTTAACTTCTTCTTTTCCTATCTTTATTCCTTTTATTTCTCTCTCTTGTCTGATCACTCTGGCTAGTGTTTCCAGAACTATATTGAAAAGGAGTGGTGATAGTGGACATCCTTTTCTTATTCCTGATTTTAAAGTGAAAGCTTTCAGTTTTTGTCCATTTAGTATAATGTTGGCTGTTGGTTTGTCATAGATGGCCTTTATAAGGTTGAGGTAGACACTGTGTATTCAGAGTTTCTGAAGGGTTTTTATCATGAACATGTGTTCAACTTTGTCAAAAGCTTTTTCTGCATCTACTGAGATGACCAGATAGTTTTTGTTTTTGGCTCTGTTGATGTGGTGTATTACATTTATTGATTTGCATATGTTAAACCATCCCTGCATTCCTGGAATGAACCCCACTTGGTCATGGTGTATAATCTTCTTGATGATTTGCTGCATTCTATTTGCCAGTATTTTGTTGAGAATCTTTGCATCAATGTTCATTAGTGAGATTGGCCTATAGTTCTCTTTTTTGGTTGGATCTTTCTCTGGTTTTGATATCAGAGTAATACTTGCCTCCAGGAATGATTTAGGGAGGGTTGCTTTTTTCTCAATTTCATTGAAGAGTTTAAGGAGTACTGGCATCAAATCTCTAAATTTCTTGTAGAATTCAGCTGTGAATCCATCCAGACCTGGGCTTTTCTTTGTTGGTAAGTTTTTAATTACATTTTCAATTTCAATAGCTGATATTGGGTTGTTCAAAATTGCTATATCTTCTTGGTTGAGCTTTGGTAGTTCATATGTTTCTAGAAATCTGTCCATTTCCTCTGTGTTTTGCACTCTATGTGAGTAGAGATTTTCAAAGTAGGTATACATGATCTTTTGAATTTCCATGGGATCTATAGTAATTTCTCCCTTTTCAATTCTTATTGCATGAAATTGGGTTTTTTCTTTCTTTCGATAAGGTTAGCTAGGGGTTTGTCGATTTTGTTTATTCTCTCAAAAAACCAGCTTTTTGATTCATTAATTCTTTGTATTTTTTTATTTTCAATTGCATTGATTTCTGCTCTAATCTTTACAATATCCTATCTTCTATGAACTTTGGGTTTAACTTACTCTTCTTTTTCTAGAAGCTTGAGATGAAGCATTAGGTTGTTTATTTGTGCTTGTTCTGTTTTCTTGATATGACAATTTATTGCTATATATTTCCCTCTTAAGACCACTTTCATTGCATCCCACAGATTACAGTATGTTGTTTCTGTATTTTCATTGAATTGTAGGTATGGCTTTACCTCTTCTTTAATTTCATCTGTAGCCCACTGGTTGTTCAAAAGGTTGTTATTTAATTTCCATGTATTTATGCAGGTTTTGCAGTTTCTTTTGCCATTAATTTCCAATTTCAGTGCACTATGGTCAGATATTACACACGGGATAATTTCAATACCTTTGCATTTACTTAAGAATGTTTAATGGGATAATATATGGTCTATTTTGGAGACTGTCCCATATGTAGATGAGAACAATATGTATTCTGATGTGGTTGTGTGGAACACTCTGTAAACATCTACTAAGTCCAATTGCTTGCAGGTATGATTCAGTTCTACTATTTCCTTGCTGACTTTTTGTCTAGTTGATCTATCTCTTTGTGATAATGGACTATTAAGGTCCCCTGTTATAATTTTTTCTGTGTACTTGGTTTTTCATGTCCATTAGTATTTGTCTTATATAGTTGGGTGCTCCCATGTTTGGTGCATATATATTTATAATTGTTAGTTCTTCCTCTTGAATTTTTCCACTTACGAGTATGTAGTGACCTTCTTTATCTCTTTTAATCATTTTGGGTTTGAAGTTCACATTGTCTGCAAATAGAATAGTTAACTCTGCTTCTTTCTGGGTTCCTGTTGCATGGAATACTGTTTTCCATCCTTTGACTTTTAATCTATGAGTTTCTTTTTGGGTCAGATGTGTTTCTTGTATACAGCATACTGTAGGATCATGTTTCTTGATCCATTATGTCAACCTGTTTCTTTTGATAGATGAATTGAGGCCATTTACGTTTATGGATATCACTGATAAGTACTGGCTCAACTTTGCCATGTTATGTTCAAGTTGTTTGTGTTCTGCTTTTCTTTCTTATTTAACTGCTTGTCCTACCTTGTGGTTTCTTTCTGTTGTAGCTTGGGGATTGTGGTCATTTTTATCTCTGTCTAGTATGTCTTTCAATACTCTTTCTAGGGTTGGTTTGGTGGATGTGAGTTTCTTCAGTTGTTCTTTGTCATGGAAGTATCTTGTTTCTCTATTAAACTTGAATGAAAATTTGGTAGTTCATATGTTTCTAGAAACATAGAGGGGTACATCAGTCTGGGTTGAAAGTTTTTTTCTTTCAGGGTTTGAAATATCTCTCTCCAAGCTTGTCTTGACTTGAGAGTTTGTGCTGAAAAGTCTCCTGTGATTCTAGTGGGATTTCTTTGATAGGTGAATTATTTCTTTTTTCTAACAGATTTTAGTAATCTTTTTTTATTCTGTATGTCTGAGATCTTAGTTATTATGTATATGTGTATAAATTTATGTTGATTGTTACTCTTTGGCATTCTATATGCCTCACTTATCTGCATATCAGATTTCCCCCCATGTTTGGGAAATTCTCTGCCATTACTTCTGTGAATATTTTAGTTATGTCATTTTCATTGACTCCTGCATCTTCACTAATTCCCCTTAATCTTATATTTTTGCTCTTGGTATCATCTTGAAGCTTCTGGATTGTCATTTCATGCTGCTTTCTTATTTTTAAAAGTTCTATCCTTTTATGATCACTAATTGCAATCCTGTCTTTAAGGTCTAAAATCCTATCCTCAGCTTCATTTAAACAGTTTTGCATGCTTTGAATAGAATTTTTTGTTTCTTGGATGTCTCTTTGAGTTTGTTTCATGAATTCTGCTTGTTTTCTATATTGTTCATTCAAGGTTTCAATCAGTTTCCCATCTCCTGTACTTTTTCTCTATTTCTTCTTTAGCTGTGTTCAACAACTTCTTTACTAAGCTTGTTATTTCTATCTTTACATGGGAGAGTACTTCTAATTTGATTTCCTCTATAGCCTCATGGAGTTGTTTTTTATTTCACTTGCTTCTGGCGGACTAGATGTTTGAGATTGCATTTTGCTTTTTCGTTTTGCCATTTTCTCCTTTCAAGTTAATGTTTGGTCCTTCAATCCTGTGTCAACCTTTGGTAGTGTGTGTCTTGGGGCCCTAATGTAAGGTTGATGTTTGTCCAATTGCTGGGTCCCCCAATGAAGAGGTGGGCCAGTCACCTGACTTCCTGCTGCAGGGCCTGTTGGGTGAGTCCTATATTCTTCCTGGGCTGTCAAGCCTAGTAGTATTGATGTAGGTCAACTCTGAGTTCCTGCTATTACTTTATCTTCAGGTTATTCCAGGTCATTAAATCTCCCTGTCTATAGTGTTTTTGTCAGTTGAGGCCAATCTGTGTCCCTATTGTGTGCCTGTGTGTCTCATAAGCCCTTTTGATTTTCTTCAAGTTGGGCGAGTCCTTCTTGGCACACTCCTCACTCTGCCTGATGTTTTCTCTGTGCAGGAAGGAGTCACCCACACTCTTGCTAGACTTACCAAGGTCTAACAGTTAGTTGGAGGGAGCCTTACTACTTGCTCTATTTACCCATTGTACACTTCTATTTTAGGGGCATACTCACCACACTGACTGGAGCCTGCTGAGATCTGTTTGGGTGAGGCAGTCACTGAATCTCCCTTCATTTTGGCACAGTTAATTCGCTGTAGTCCAAGGTTCTGGGAGAAAGGGTGGAACTGATGATCCACAGCAGTATTAAGTCCAGGAGGTAGGGTGTGTCCCCTAGGGGCTGGCAGATATCCTGGGTCCAGGCATCCACTGGGCGCAGGCCATGGTCCCAGGGCAGTGTGGCACTCCTTAGTGCCGGCTGGAGTTGCACCTATTTCCAAGTTTTGAGTGATGTTTCAAAGCTTCCTTGGTGCACTGGAAATCACTTGGTCCACTTTTGCTCCCAGGGCAGACTGCTGACAACTGCTTGCCACTTGGAGCTCACTGGTTGTGGGCCAGTTGGGCCTGAGGAGACTCTATGTGTCTTCTGGTGATTTTAGCTGCAGGGCGTGGTCTTACTGCCTGGGAGTGAAGTTCCAAGTTTTCCCTGTGCACTGGGATTCCACCTGAGCGTGCAGTCAGGGCCTGGGGCTGGATTCTGGGCCCTGCTTGCTGCTTCATCTTTGTCTTTCTTAACAGGTCCTTTTTCTCAGTCTGTAAACAGAGCCAACTACTCCCTTCCTAAAAATCATCAATTTGCCTCCAGCTCTCCTTGGATCTCTGGTCCCCAGCCTTACAAATTACCCCTGATAGTGTTCTGAGGATGACACCAATGTCTTCCTAGAGGCCACATCTGAAAGATGTCCTGATTTCTCCATAGCTTTCTTCTGAATCTGATGCCATTGATGTCACACAGCTGGGCATAGTGTGTTTTGGCTTTCAAAACTCTTATCTCCTGATTTTTCTTATACTTTTGAAGTCATTGTTAAGGGTCTCTTTCAGGTGCTCTGCGTCTTCTGCCCACCCCTTGAAAGTCTGAGTTTTATTGGATCCTGTCCTTGGATCCTGTGCTTGGCCTGCAGCTCTTCTTCCCACAGAGCTCATCTGTGATGTCAGTTACCACCGAGACGCAGGCACCTTGCAGGCCTCTGTGTGCAGTGCCAGCCTGGCTCACTCACTTATCTCCTAGACTAACGGACACCTCAGTCCAACCTCTTGACACTGGACTCACCATCCTCTAAAACCAACTTGGCTTCTGGTGACTTCAGTGCTTTATGTATCCTCTCTTGTGGTCTAAATGATCACAAGGACCTGCCACTTTCCTTTCTCATTAATTTTTCTCCTCTGTCAGAGTCTGTTTTCTGTTGCTATTAACACAGTATCACCAACTGGGTAAGTTACAAAGGAAAGAGATGCATTTTGGCTCACAGATTTGGCTCAAGGCTAAGGGGCTGCATTTGGTGAGGTAGTGGAGGCATTAAATGGTCAGAAAGAAGGTGAGCTTGTGCTTGCATGTGTGTTTTGTGATACTGGAGTTTGAACCCAGAGCCTTTGTACTGAGCTACATCTCCAGCCTTTATTTTTTATGTACAGACAGGGTCTTGTCACATTGCTAAGTTGCTGAGGTGAACTCAAACTTGGGATCCTTCTACTTCAGCCTTCCAGAATGCTAGGATTATATGCATGCTCCTTTGCACGTGCGTGCATGCCTGTGTGTGTGTGTGTGTGTTTGTGTCTTCTACTTTCTCTTCACCTTCTTATAAAGTCCCCAGGATTCAGTCTTGGGAGCTCTACTCTCATAGTCTTGTCATCTCCCGAAAGCTACTAGGATTCAGTCATGGGGTTCTGTCCAATCACTTCCCAAAGGGATGTATGAGCACAGAGCCAAGGGAGGTAAACAGATTAAATTTCCTCCCTCTCAATGCTCCACAGTTGGGGCTAAACCTCGATGTGAGTTTCAGAGGGGTCAAACCCTATCCTAACCACAGCACCTGCTCCTTTCCTTTCCTGTCATGAACATACTCATTTGGATCTTTAGGTGTTTTCGGCTTATTGTTGTAAGTTTCCTGACTTATCTGTCCCTAATCCTCTTCCAATTTAGAAGCATCCTCTTCTCTGTTAAACTCCATCTGCCAGGGTGAATTTGTTTAAAATGATCTGATCTGATCTGATCATGTCACTGGCCTTTTAAAACTCTTCAATGGCTCTGTGTAATCTATAGGATAAAGTTCAGAGTTCCTGACATTGAACATGAAGCTTACAGTAGACCTTCTTCAGGTCCTTCTACCTCCTCTAGCCCTAGTGGTTTGCTTTTCTCCCTGCATCCCTTGCTTCTCTTTCTGCCTCATTCCTTTCTCCCTCCTTTCTCCTGCCTCCCTCCTTTCCTTCCTTCCTTCCTTCCTTCCTTGCCCACTTTGCCTGTGGGTTCTGACACTGCTGGCCATTTCTGCATTCTCAGCTTGTGTTCATATCTCCCCTTGGTGAGGGTGGAGCCTTTCCTCTGCCTCCCTCTTCTTTGGATAATTTGCGTTAATCCTCTATCATTTAGTTCTGGCAGAACTTCTGCCAGGAGGCCTTCCTTGATCACTTGATCCCTCCGAAGCTTGTACACGAGGACCCCTGTGGTCTAATGAAAAAAAGGGCTCAGAGGAATCCTGACCTGGGTATGAGTAGTAGCACGAAGGCCTCAGATAAGGGACTTGGATTCTGAGTCTCAGTTTTGTCATCTATTGATTAGGGTAACTAATAGTTAAGCAGTACTGGAAGGATTATCTTATATGATATTTGTTAGTGTCATGCAGCTGTAACTCTTACTTACACCACTGTATCTATTATAATATTTTAGGTAACTTGGGAATGGAGGGAGGCTTTTGATTTTCAACCCTTGTTGCTAGGGCAGGAGGGATTATCTGTGAATTTGGTCTTACTGCCTTTGATCCTGGGCCCTTCTAGTCAGGTATTGCTCATTCATCCCTCTGTCCCCTGGATACCTCTCCAGCCTGGGGTTTGCAACAAGATGAGAATCAGTTCCCATGTCCTCCTAGTGGTTTCTCAATGCTCTTCTGACCAAACGCTGTTCAACAATGCAAGGATAAAGCAGTCTTTTTGAGGGGTTGTGCAGATGTCAAAAGAACAGGACAGTGACCTCCATGGAGATTGTATCTGTGACTAATGTGGTTCCTGCCTTGCACTTACCCAGGAAGGGCGTCACCAATGGAGGCCTTTGAATAGAGGATGTCCCCAGTGGCTGCTCCCTGTCTTCTGACCTATTTTCTCCTCCATTGCCCCATTCCTACTCACAGGAAGTGCTGCCCTTGCCCACAGGAAGTGTGGGGTCCCCCACCCCAGTACTCTAGAAGCTCGGCTGGATACTGACGGGGTTGACCCAGTTTCTCATTGCTGCCTCTGGCTCTAGGTCTTGAAATATAACTGGGAATCGGTGATCACCCCCCACCCCCAGTTTATACTGAGACCAAATTCACCTCACAAAGGAAGGCAATGTGATGGAAGCTCATTTAAGGAAAGTCTGATCCTTCTCCTGGTGGAGCAACTGGGTTTAAACCTGCTGCAAAGCAGCCAGAACTCCTAGCAGTGCTAAGCAGTGCTCCACTCTGGTGGCTACAGATGCCCTTAAATCTCACCCATATTTAACTTTTTTCATAGTTTCAAAATGCTATCACCATGGGATGGGGGGGCAGGAGAGTCTTTACTTTTGGCATACAATTATTTGTTAATAATTGTGTCTTCCTGAAGCCAGGGTCTGATTTTATTCTTGCTGGTACTCTCTGGCTCTCTCACAGTGCCTACCTCACAGAAGGTTTTCAGTGTTTTCTTGTTGCCTGGGTAAGTGATTCTCAAGTTTAAAAGAATTTTCTAGTTTTTTCTTTTGCTACTAGTGATGTGAATGTGAGACATAGATTTACATGAGTTTCCCTAACTCAGATCTCTCCTTCCTGGGACACTTAATATCACAATGCAGAAGAGGTTTGAGAATTTCATTATTAGGCCAGTGGATTATGTCCAAAGGTTCTTGATTACAGATGTTCACGAATTCACTCAGCAAGCATTTATAGGTCCCACTATGTGCTTGGCAATGTGTTAGGTGCTGATTCTATAGGAGCTGAACCATAAAGACAGCCCTTCTCAAACTTACAGCATTACTCTAAATTCTTCATTTTTAGACACTGGAGCAAAGTGAGGCTCACAGAAAGCAGGAGAACATAGTATGATTCTAGAATTCTCCTTTGTTCCTCCTGTATTGGAGAGAGGATTGCTCCTGGAGAGGAAGAGAAGTAAGTTCTGGATGAGTCAGACAGGAAGGTGATGTAGTATAGAATCAATAGGCCCTGGGCTCTCAGCTCTGCCTCTTATGAGTGGGTTCACCTCCAACAACACCTCTGAACTCTTATGGTCTAGCTTTTTCCAACCATTACTCACATTCTCAAAGTTATGGTTAGTGTTTCACCCCAGCAGTTTGTCCTCATCTCTGTGACTTATGGGAAAGACATTATTCTATGTAAAAGTGCAAATGCAGCTCTTACCTTGGAAAATAAGCCCATGTGCCAAGAAACGCATCTCTGACTGGTGTGTATTGTCAGCAGAGAGGGTAAGGATTTTCACGGGAGTGAGCCTGAGTTTGTTCTGCTGTGAACAGAGGACTCTGCACTTAGGATGAGGGTTCCACAGAATGTGGAGTGAGAAAGGGAAGCCTGCTCTGTTGTGTTTTGTTAGGCTCAGTGCCTCATTGCTTGAGGTTTTCCTAGGAACAAAATGTTTCTATGAGAAAGTCAGCTACCATCAGAAGCAGCGTTTTGTCATGAAAAGACCGAGAGTGAGAAGAGAGGGTGAGACAGAGAAGAGGAGGAAGAGGAAGAAGGAGGAGGAGGAGGACAACAAGGAGAAGAAGAAGAGAAAGAGGAAGATGAAGAAAGGAGAGAAAGATAAGGATGAGAGAAGACAAGAGGAGAGTCAGGAGGAGAGAAAATGGAAGAAAGAGCGATGTTTGCTGACTGGTGTTGAATCGCAGGCGATATGCTCCAGCCTCATCTCATGATGACTTTGCTATTTGTGAGCATTGCAGTTTATGAACTCTGTGGGCCTTAGAGTTACTAGGGTGGTGAGATGTCATTTAAGAAACCACTGAAGGAATCAGGAATGTTTGATTTGGAGAAAAGTCTCAGGACCCAAGTGAAAGCTGTTTTCAAACATCTGAGGCAGGGTCCTGGGGAAAGGGTGGTCCCCAAGTGCCAGTAGGTGGGGAGAAGCAGCAATGAAAGACACAGAATTTTTCCATGTGGCCCTGAAATGATACTTATTATTACTCATGGATCCCAGCTTCTGTACTTAGGAGCTCTATGCTTGCCAAGCAGGCCGTCACTCCTGCTAACATGCTCATTTACAGATAATGGAATCTACTTTAGCTAATTTAAACAAAAAGGGATTTATTTATTTATTTTTTATTTAAAGAAAGAAAAAAGAACAAACAAAACAAAAAGAAGATAGAAATAATGCATAATTAAAAAAAAGCAGTAAGAAATCACTAGTTCCACAGTAACCATTGTAGATCACCCTGTACTGTGGTTTTATGACTTCTTGGTTTCATATTTTTATAGGATATAAAACAGGATTTTCATGCTTTATCTTGATATTTTTTGTTTTCCCCTCTAATACAGAAAGGATAGAAATACATATAAAGACTCATGCATGTGTAGCTATTTACAGTCTCACTGTTTGAATGTCTATTTTGTATGCTTTAATTTTGTAACTTGAGCAACAATTTCTAAGAGGACAATATGTAATTTATCAACTAGCAATTTCTTTCTGTTTATCTTTTTTTTTTTTAAAAATTCTGTATTATTTCTACCCTTTGCCTGTTTTTTTTTTTCTTTTTAAATAAAAAAAAAATCA
>PVLA01017114.1:0-18443 GCA_004027455.1 Hydrochoerus hydrochaeris
AGCCAGGCCTGGCCTCACTGCTTCCTCAGCCAGCTCTCCCGGCCTCTTGTCCTGAATGGGATCTGAGAGAGGCTCAGGGCTTCAGGCTGCCCAGCTGGCTCTGAGCAGGGCTTGGTGGGGTCTCTGGGCCGCACTTGTCAGCCATCATCACACATGGGCATCAGGGCTCTACCCTGGTTGGCCAGGAACTCAGCCCACACACGGCTGGTGTGGGCCCAGGGTCCAGGCCAGGCGGCAAGTGGGCTGTTCCTGTGGCCAGGCCTTGGGGCTGACTCTACCAGGCCTGCCATGCCCTGCGCTGCCCCATCTGCCTCCCGCCTGCCCTCCCTGTGATTGCTTCTCCATGCAGTGGCTTTATTAAGTGCTCCCTGGAGCCCACTTGCTGTGCATGGGGCATCTGGGTTTTGTCCACATTGCAACTGAGCCATCTCCATCCCTGGCCCAGGGCACATTGGGTGGGCTTAGTGCCAGTCTGCACAGCATGGATACAGAGCTCTGGTCCCCTCCCTGGGACCTGCTGGGCCATTCTGTGCCTTGGCCCCTTCCATCCCAGACTGGAGCTGAGGAGTTTCTGAACTGGAGAGGGCACAGAGGACCCCAGCAGCCCAGCACCTTTCTAGCCGCTGACTGTGAGACTGGGGTGCAGGATGATGTGGCCTGGGGCTCTCAGGAGGCAAGGACATGTGGAGAGGAGGACAGACCACAGGGTACGCTCACTGGCCGCTGGCATGCGGGCCAAGCTCCAGAGCCCCGGAGAGGGGCCGGTATCGCCCTCGTTCTGAAGTCCGGCTGAGCACCCCGAGTGAGGGGTGATGGGGGAAGGTAGGCAGGGACCCGGTCTCTTGTTTGTCTGAAGGTAGGCAGGGACCCGGTCTCTTGTTTGTCTGTCTCCCAGCAGGCCTCTGCAGAAGAGGAGCTGGCCGGACGAGCCTGGGGTCTCATGGTGACACTGCCACCAGCCTGCGGCTCAGCTGTCAGGGTGAGTAGGTCGGCCTCAGAGCCATGCTCTGCTCTCCTCTTGGCTGCAGCCTGGCCGACGGGAGCAACAGGAGCTCCAGGGATGCCCAGATGCCCTGCCACAGCCAATGGAATGGCCAGGGTGTGGCTGCAAGCCCCGGAAATGACTCAGGTCTGAACCCCATATCCCTTTTCTGCCTCATCATGAACCTGTCCTGGGCGACTCAGAACCCAGGACATGCTGTCAGGAGACATGCTGATGGGGGCTACAGGCCTCCCCTGGGTGCCACCGGTGGGCTGAGAACCCCAGTGCACATAGAGCCGGGCCAGGGATGCCAACAGATGCCTCTCTGCCTCTCATGGTGCCCAGTACTCTGGGCTGGAGTAGCCAGTGATGCCCAGGCAGAGAAGTCCTGGCAGTTCTGGGAGGGGCGGAGGGGGTGGGGATTGCAGAGCCCCCGAAGCTCAGCGTCCAGCTGAGGCCAGGCTGCTCTGGGCAATGTGCTGTGTGCACAGGAGTCATGGCTGCGGGCAGCGCTGGCTCTCGGCCTGAGCTGGATGCCTGCCACATGTCTGCTAGCCCTGCCGGCCAGATGGAGCCCTGCTAGGGATGGAGCCCTGCCAGCAGCATGGACGCTGGGGACAGGGACACGTGTGCATGCGGATGCAACACACACCAGGTGGCTGCCCTGCACGCAGCTGCAGTCCGGGGCCAGGAACACACAGCAGCTTCCCTGGCACCGCCCGTCAGCCCCGGCTGCGCCTGCCTTGGCCTGGTCCCCTGCCTCAGCCTGGTCCCCTGCAGCTGGGGATGCTCGGAGACATCCCCAGAAGACTGGAAAGGAAGCACAGAGTGAGCTCCAGGCCGCACTCTGCTCACTCTCACGGCCTGGCTGGGAGGCCAGCAGCTTGCTCAGCACGCAGGCCTGACCCCAGCTCCTGTCTGTTGGGAACATGAGCACCTGCCTGTGCTACTGGGCAAATATTTGCTGGTGCTGATGGTGGGGTTGGGGTGGCACGTGCCCTGGGCAGGGAGCAGGTGTTTTATATGACCAGCACGGAATGGTGTTTAGCTTGACTCTCACCCCCAGTCACCTCGGGGTCCACACCACCCTCTTTGAGGTCACCACTCCTGACCTGAGGCAGGCCTTGTCCCCTCCCCCAACGCTTCCTGTTGGCTTGTGTGTGGCCAGCGTGGGGCAGAGGCCAGGACACTGTTGCGGTCACACCTGTAGGTGAGGAAGCTGCTGGGGCTTCCCGGGCAGGCAGGAGCAGTCGTGGGAGGACAATTCCCAGGGCCACAGGCACACACCTCTCTTCTCAGGAGCTGGGACTGGGGACTAGGGTCCCACATCATCCCATCATGCACTGGTAACACCCGTGACACATATTTTAATCTCTCTCTGACTCTCTTTTTTTGAGACAGGGTTTTGCTATGTAGCTCAGGCTGGGCATAACTCATAGCAATCCTCCTGCCTCAGCTTCCCAAGTGCAGAGATTACAGATGTGCACCACCATGCCCAGCTCACACATGAATCTCTTAAACCACCCTCCCCTCTGCAGTGCTCCCAGGACTGCCTGACACTCACCCTTCCCAGTCAGGCGGGAACAGTGGAGCAGTGCAGCTCTTGCAGCCAGGCTGGGGTACAGATTTTGCTCCAACCCCCACCAGGGGGCGTGGAGCGTGGCATTAGGAAACTCACTCTGAGAAACCCGGCCTGGGTCACGTCAGATACTCCCCACTGAGGAGGTCAGCACCCCCCACCCCCTGCCCTGCAGGCCACTCAGGGCCAGGGTCAGGTGCAAGTGTGGTGCGGGCCGGCCCTGGCTTAACTCCTGTTTCTGCTGCCCTCTGGGGCTGGCTGGCTGTTGGCTTTGTCCCGGCTCTGGTTCAGGGTTCTTGGCTCCTCTGAGCCTCAGTTTCCCCTCCTGTAAAATGGGAGGGGGTGGGTAGCAATGACAGCTGCTTCCCAGGCTGTGCTGGGCCGGTACTTACTGGGGCTGAGGACAGGACTGTCACCATGCTGACTCCCAGGGCAGCACCAGGGCCGCGAGATGCAGATGTCCCGCATGACGAGCTGCTCCTGCCTGGTGGCCGCAGTGACAGCCTCTGCAGGGCAGGTGGAGGCAGCTGTCTCGGCCCAGACGCAGGACCTCTGTCTGCGAGGGGCCCTGCCCTGGTGCCTGGGTAGCCCTAAGAAGACAGGGCCCTGATCTGCCCCAGGACTCTGTGCCCTGCGCCCACCACACCCCATGCAAACCAACAATTTCACTTCCCGGTCCTGGGTGGGCGATGCCGGTGCTGTGGGTGGAATGTTCCAACGCCCACATCTGCTCACTTCCGCTCGGCGCAGCTGGGCCGATATCGGCAGCACGTGGCCGACAGGGACAGCACCTCTGCCACTGTCCCGGCCTAGGCTGGCACTGTCCCAGCCCTGCAGTGAGGACAGATGGTGGGTAGAAGCTGGACTTCGGGCTCTGTGCCAGCCTTGGTCTGTGACACCCTGACGCAGGCCTAATCAGAGCAGCCTTTGTGCTCTGGGGCAGGGAGGCAGCCTCTGGGGTTGCACGGACAGGCGGGACGAGGCCTGGGTCCCGGCCGGGGAGTGCAGCAGATGGCATCCCAGTGCTTTGCTCTCATGGAAGGTTTGTCCTGTGGGGCGTCCAGGCACTGGAGCCTGTGCACTTTCTCTGGATATTTGCCTGGCCACACATCGAGGAGGGAACGGACCCCCAGGTGCCTTGTGTGGAGAAGGAGCTGGGGTCAGAGAGGGGCCTGGGTGGCCTGGGCAGTGGTCTGAATGCTCCATTGGCCATCCCTTTGCCAGTGGCCTGGTGAGGGTGTTGGCCAGGCTAGCAGAGCTCTGGCGGTCGTGGGCAGTGCCTGGGGCACCAGGACACTAGCCCAGCCCAAGAGGGGGTTTGGCTGAGCTGACAACCAAGGGTGAGCGCAGGGCTCCTGGTTCAGGCGTGGGTGGCCCAGGGCCTTGCCTGGAAGCCCTGCCCCAGACCCTGTGTCAGGGTCACGCCTGGGGCCCTAGAGTGCTACGTGGCTCTCCCAGCTGTTCTGCTGCCCCGTGTCTTGGGCGGTGGGTCAGGAAAGTCAGGACTGGGCTTCCCCACAGGCCAGTGTACATTTCCAGGCCACCTGCGCCTGACGGTGGCCATGTGGCCACTCACTCTGCCGCCTCCTCCCTCCTTCCTCCTGTCTGGATGGCGCTGTGGCCTGGGCCTTGTTTTCAACCATCCTGCTTGGCCCTGGATGAGGACCTGCTGGGAGCAGAGATGGGAACACTGCAGTTCACCAAACGGCCCAGAGACACACTGGGGAGTGGGGGACAAGGTGCCTCCTCCAGCCTCACCCCCATATCTCTTAGCCCCAGGGATGCTTGTTCCTGTGCCTCCCCCACTTGCCTGTCCTGGGCACCAGGCAGTGCTGTGAGGGATCCGGAGGCTACTGGTCATCAGGGCAGGGGCCAGAGGCTGCTCAAAAGCCAGTCTGGTACTGGTTACCCCAGCTGGGCCACCTGGTCCTGAGAGGGGCCTGCAGCATGAAGGAGGAAGAAAGAGGAATCTCTGGGGCTGGGCCTGGCCCCTTGGCGATGCCTTGGAGGATGTACGGGCAGCTGACACCCCAGGGCTCCCAAGAAGCTGGAACAGATGGTGGGCAGCTGCTGGGGGAAGGGGTGGACAAGGAGAGGACCCCCTGTCTGGGGGAACCTGAGCCCAGCAGTTTTAAACCCTGTCTCCCTGCTGGGCCTAAGTCCCCCATGCCTGGCAGCCTCCTGGTGCTGCTCTCAGGCTCCGACGAGCTCACACATCTGTAGCTGCAGCAGGCTGGAGGCAGGTCTGTCACCGTAGGTGTCCTCATGGCTGCTCTGGGGTGGTGGCCCTGGCTCTCCCCGCCCCAACCAAGCCTGCAGTCCTAGGTCGTGGGGCCACACTGCCATCAATGCTGCGGCAGCACCCAGGCTGCTCTGTCTTCACCGGCGCTAGCCCCTCCCTTGCAGGACCTGTACCCTCTCAGGGTCCTGGTGCTGTTCCTTGTGTCAGGCCTCATAGGGGCCACCTGTGAAGGACAAGGGTTGGCCCTGGCCAAGGGGGGCAGAACGAGGACTGTTTCCCTTCGTTTACAAAGCAGTCAAGTGTTTCTGCGCCCTGTAAATCATCTCGGTCAGGGCAGGGTCGCCAGACAGGCTGGGGGCAGCCAGCGCTCGCCCATACTGGGGTCAGGAGGACACTTAGCCACATCTTCCTGCAGCTGCTGAGTGTTAGGTGATGCCAGAGAGACCCCGGGGGCTGGTCATGGCTGTGAGCCAGGACGGGAACGTCCAGGGTTCAGACTCCTCTCGAGGTCTGATCTGCTTACGCCAGCCGTGCACACCGGACCCCCCGGGGGCTTCACTGACATGAGCCTGCACATGTAGTGCATTCAAAAAGGCACAGAAAGGCAACTTAAATCTCAGGTACATAAGGAAGCAGGAGCAACCGAGTCACGTAGTGTCACACACTGTGGGTGTGCTGAGAGCCCCTCCACCCTGGACTGCAGATGCACCCTGCTTTCCCCGCTCTTCTCAAGAAGCAGGACGTAGCCCACCAAGACAGGGAGGCCCAGGGAAGCTGTGGGAGGACTCAGGCCTGGACAATGGCCACAGGGACCCGGGGTGACTTTCCACTCGAGCACTGAGTCTTCTGCAAGTTCACAGAGCAGGCTTTCTGGAGCCAGCACTGGTGCAGCGGCTGGCAGCTGGATGAGTGGGACAGAACCAACTGAGCGTTGGTCTCTGAATCTACCCTGTAGTGAGGACACCTGTGTGTCTTCAGTGTCCACCTCCTGCGTGATGCTGGTGCCCTCTCCATTACCCAGGATTCTCTTTTGAGACATGGAACAATGGGTCTGCCAAGACCTGCACACACAGGCAGGTGGCCCTTCACACACAGCAGCAGAAGATGTTGGGAGCCATTGAAGCTGGAAACTGATCACACATGCAGGGCTGCTGCTTGGCTGGGACATGACCGTCCTAAAAACAAAGAGTGGCAGGGGCAAGCCACCTGAGGAAGTTGCTACAACCCAGAAAAACACCAAGCCCCTGGACAATCCAAGCAGTGGGCTGCTGGGCAGAGGGGCTGAAACTGACACCATCTTTCCCAGCATATAAATAAAGGTGCTGCAGTGGCTGAGCAGCCCCCTCTCCCATCAGGAGGACCCCAGCTTTGTCCCTTTATGTTCTCATCCTCTCGTGGTCCTTCACCCCTAGAACCTCAAGGGCCACATGGGTCATGACAAGAAACCAAAAGCTGCAGAGCCCTGGCCAGCTGGGCCTCGGTGCCCCGAAAGGGGCACATGGCCTCAGTGGGGAGGAAGGCACTGCTGAGATACAGGGCGCCCCAGCCGCAGGTGGGCATGAGGGCCAGGAAAGAGGGTGCAGAATTCTGTTACAGAACACACAGTCCTGCTGTCGGAATGCAGCAGGACGGGCTGCAGGACCAAAAACCTGCTTGAAACAGAGAATTCACATTTTAGACATGCAATTCAGTCACATCTCCAGCAGTGATTCAATAGTATTGTCTTGGTTACTTTTCTATCCTTCCTGAGACAAAACACCCAATGCCCAGAATTAGGGAGGGAAAGGTTTATTTAACTCACAGATTTTGGAGGTTTCAGGCCATACTCACCGGCTCCAAGGCAGGGTGGGACCATAGTGGCCACAAGCAACAAGAGCGAAAAGGGCCAGAAAGGGGGAGAAGCACACTTCCTCCCCTCGCTTATGTTGTGTGCCAGCTTCTTGTCCCTGGGCAGGTACAGCATGCACACGCCAATCCCAGCAATCCCAGTGATAGGCAGTGAACTAATCACAAATGCTAGATTCAGCTGCCTCCATGACTGCATGAGGCTTGGAGGTGGGGCATCCAAACACAAACCAGAGCAAGTATATTTGTGGCTTGATGAGGTGGTACACTCCTGTAATCTCCACACTTGGGAGGCTGAGGCAGGAGGATTGCATGGAGGGTTTTTGTTTTTGTTACTGGGGATTGAACTCATAACCTTGAACTTGCCAGACAGGTGCTTATGCTGCTGAGCTAAATCCCCAGCCCCTGATTGCCTGGAGTTTGAGGCCAGCCTGAGCTGCATAGTGAGTTCAAGGCCAGTGTGAACTGCATAATGAGACCCTATCTGAAAAGAAAATTCAAATGAGTGGCTTGGTGATGGAACCTGTAGGAGGGACATGGACACAAGGACACAGAGCCGTGGCATGGTGGGGAGAACCTGGAGATTCCTGTGGACCACAGACCACGGTCCACACCGCACAGACCCCTGTGAGGGGACAGGGATGGCGCTGGTGACAGCATCAAGGAAAACTGTCCCAAGTGGAGACACTCACCCTGCAGCTGCTGAAATCCTGAGGTGATCTCAGGGAAGAGGCATCTGAGAGGCGAGAATGAGGAAAAAGTCCCATTAATGTCACAGCAGGAGAAAAGTTTAAACACTACATTAAATCTTTAGAGCGTCTTAAACAGCAAATTCCGAAAATACTAGGGGGATATTCAGGGCCAGGGGAGGAAGACAACTGGTCTAACGAGAACCCTGGTGGGCAGCACTTCCAGTTACGCTGACACCCTGACCCCATGCTGCTGTGAACCTCTGCTGAACGGGGCAAACCCCGGAGGACCAGGAGCAGTGGGTGCAGCTCAGAGCACAGGGAGGTGACGCGGGGAGCCCATGGAAGCAAGGCGATGTGGACACCCACGACCCACACCCATCCATGTCCAAGGGAGAGGTGAGCTGGGCTCCTCACACCCAGCCACACCTCACAGGTGACACTGCCTACCAAAGGCCACAGACTCACTTCCAGAACAAGGGCCTTGAGTGAGGATAAGCATCTCCCAAAGAAATAAGGAAAACAGATCCAGTAAAAGTTATTACCTACCGACAGAGAGCAAAGGAGATGGCACATGCAGACACACGCATGCACACACAGGCACATGCATGCACACGCACGCTCACACATGCACACACATGCACACACAGACACACGCACACGCATACACAGGCACACACACACACAGGCATGCACGGGCAGCAATTAAAAAGAGCAAAGCAAGACACAGATCTCGCCTGGATGGGAGGAGCAGGGGCGAAGTCCTCGCTGGCCTCGACCTGCCTGGCCCATAGGATTCTGAGTTAACTCTGGGTGGGTACACAGGCCAGGGTGCCCCCTCCTCAGCACCACCTGCTTGGAGGCCTCCTCCCCCGCGAGCTGCGTCCGCCCCTCGGGCAGGGCCAGGCCTGCGTGGTTCTGCAGCATGGCAGCGTCTTCATCTAGCCAGATTCCTCTGATTCCTCCGCTGTCCCCTTCCCAGGCAGACCCAAGGCCCTGCTCCCCCATGCCAGCCCCCACCACTGCCGTCCACACGGACCCTTGTGGGCTCCACATCTCATCCATCAGCAAGGCTGTGTGGCTTTTGTCCTTCTGTGCTGGCTCGCTTCACTCAGCATAATGTCCTGTGGTTTGTCCCTGCCCTTTCTCTGGCTCCCTAGTGTCTACATGTGTCTTTCCCTGAGCCATGTGCCTGCCCCTTGGTATTTTTTATTTTGAGAGAAGGGTCTCAGTGAGTGGCTAAATTGCCCAGGCCAGCGTCAAACTTGTGATCCTCCTGCTCCAGCCTCCCTGAATGAACCCCCGGGACTGGCAGATTCACTCACCCTCCCGAGGGCCTGGAAACGGATGCTGTCTGTGTCCCTGCTGTCCTGGCTCCCATCCCTCCACTGTGCGCTCCCCAGGGCGTTGTCCCGTGGGTTTTAGGGGACGCTCTTCCAGCCGAAGGGACCCTCGGCAAGTGCAGCAAATCCTACTGGTCAGTCGCTTAACCCTTTCCAAACATAGCTGGGCTCTGCCCGCTGAGACCTTAGCGTGTGAGCCCCCGAGCAGTGGGTCCCTAGCCCTCCTACCCTCCGCTCATCCTCCTGGTCTGCCTCGCTCTCTTCCCCAGGCCTTGGGAGCCTGGTGCCCTCTCTCCTGTGCTGGTCGAGTTCTCCAGGAAGAGTGCTGGTGTGTGCCCTCTCCGGGACCTTGGTTAGGAGTGAACCCCCATTTTCAGAGTCTCCCCTCCTGGTGGGGTTTGCTGTCCCTAGATGCTGGGCGTGAAGCTGTCCTGCAGGCCTCCATCAGCCTCCCAGACATGACTAGTTTTACAGGGAAGACTTGTCACACAAACAATAGCACTGACACACCTACAGCAAATCTCTTCCAAAAATGTGGAGAACTTGAGGGGCGCTAGGGCAGAGGCGATGTGCCTTTCCCACACTTCTATCAGACTATGATTAATCAAATTAGCAAAAAATTAGAGGAACTGAGAAATATTATTAATCGCGTTAAGTGGGGCTAAATTTAAACGCTGCACCTCCCCCAGGAAACACGCACGCCTCAGCACCGAGTCGGCTCCACGTCCAGGTGCCGTGAAGGTGCCTGGAGCCAGGGCGTGGAGCCTCAGTGCTGGGTCTCGTGTGCAGGGAACACGAGCCCAGACCCCAACACACAAAGCCGACAGTGAGAGTCTGTGACAGCCTTCACCTTGGGAGGGAAAGTGAGATAATTGAATATTTTGATGATAAAAGGGAAACAAATACGATAATCATGAAACATCTAGAAAACAATACCAAGAGACTCCCAGATTCCCACCTCAAAACAGCACGGCCACCCCGGGGGCCTTGTGACCATTAGCGGCAGGGAGAGGAGACCAGCCCTGGGAAGCAGAAAATAAAGGTAAAGCAGAAAACAAGAATCGGAAAATTGCATTGATAAGGCATCTAAGAGCTTTCATGATTAAACAAGCAGCAAACAGTAAAATCACAGAAGAGCTGCACTTAGTGTGGCTCAGAAGCCGGGACAGGGAAATCCAAGCAAGCAGGCGTGCAGCACCCCGCAACCAGCCCCAGCTCTCGGGAGGCTGAGGTGGAAGGGAGCACTGCACATCTGAGTCTTACCTGTTCAACTTAGTGAGAGCATGACTTGAAAGAAAAGAATAAAACAAAAGAGCTGGGGATGCAGCCCATCGCGAAGGCACACCTGGGCGAAGGCACACACCTGTCTTCCCAGCACTCAGGAGGCAGAGGCAGGTGGGTCGTGAGTTTGAGGCCAGCCGGGGCTACATAGAGAGACTCTGTCTCAAAAAAGAAATCAAAATGGAATACACATGATTCTATGCCAACACATCCTGAAATATTACTGAAATACACAACTTTCTAGGGAAACGTATATGACAAAAATCGACCTATACAAGCAGAAAATCCAAGCAAATAACCACCCCCAAAAACAAACTGCAAACTGGTTAAGCAGGTCCTCTAACAAAGGCACTGCGCTCAGGCAGTTTGATAATTTTCTTTATAGTCAAGAATATTGATTCCCAATTTATTCCACACAGACAGTAGTCCTCTGACACTGGAATGGAAGTGACAGAGGTGACCAGCAGGATCAAGGGGAGGAAGGCACCATCCAGCCCAGGGCTGCCCAAGGGAGCCGGCCTGCCGTGAGGGACCCATAGCACCAGCCCGCCTGGCTCCCGGGGAAGGCTCAGCCCAGTCGGCCCCCAGGTCCTGCGCACCCCTTCCCTGGCCTGCAGGGGCAGCCCATGTTTACCTGGAGACAAAGAAAGCACCCCCCTCCTCCCTGGTTTG
Organism: Hydrochoerus hydrochaeris; assembly: GCA_004027455.1. Classification (NCBI taxonomy): domain Eukaryota; kingdom Metazoa; phylum Chordata; class Mammalia; order Rodentia; family Hydrochaeridae; genus Hydrochoerus; species Hydrochoerus hydrochaeris. The sequence goes on from PVLA01017114.1 coordinate 10,634, forward strand.
CCCAGCTTGGGGGGTCCCCAACTCGGCTCACCTTCTGGGGGACATGGCCTCAGAGAGGGGCTGGGCACAGAGCCACCCATGGCATAAGAAGACAGTGCTTCCTGTGGTCTTCCATGCTCCTGCTGTGGCTCTGTGGCCACGTGCCCTGGACCCAAAGTGGCCCTGACTGCCCCTGGCTGGACACCTGTTTACTTCTCATCCTGGCCACACCTGCTCCTCCTGCCTGTGCACCCAGAGATCTCACTGTGCCTCGTTTGAAGGGGACACAGCCAAGAACTCAAGGGTTTAGAGGCTCTTGGCAAAGCGCAGGGCACAGTGCCACCCCACTCTCGTGCCAGGGGTCCACCATGCAGCACCCAGACACATTAGGAACAGGGTAGGCACGCAGGAAAGGGCGGGAGCCCAGTCCTGACACCCACAGCAGGTGTCTGCCCCTTGCTGGGCTGTCACTGGAACTGATTCGGCCCAGTTTCGTGGTGGCAATGGAGCCTGGGACCCCATGCTGGAGAAAACCCACCAGGCTGCTGCTGTAACTCCAGGCCCACAGAGGGCAGACATGGGGCAGGGACCAGTTTTTCTTGGAGGGAACCTTCTGGAACTAGACAGACTAGCTTTTGCACAGCACTGGGGACAAACCTGATGCCACACTAGTGTGTTACCATGGCTCAGTGGGAACCTTTATGTGGTGTGACCCCTGATGTGACCTCAGCTTAACATCAGGTGCCAGGGCTGCCCTGGGGGACAATCAGTGATGGTGCCCTGGGAGGAACAGACTCCCGTGGGGTGTCAGGGACTGCAGGGCCCTCAGCCCAAACATGCAGGGGCAGCAGGGCCATGCAGGAGGCCAGAGGTCAAGCTCACATCCTCCGGGGCCTGGGGCCAAGGTCAGGGCTGCTGTGGGGGTCACCCTGAGCCCAAGCACTGGACCCCATAGAAAGCCCACGGCCTCGTGAGGAGGAAGTGGTGGCTGTGATGTGACTGGACCTGGACAGAAGCTTCTGGGGCCAAGGAGGGTGGAGGAAGAGAGGGGACGAAGGGCTGGGTGGAAGGGTATGGGCAGCCCCAGGCAGGTGGCCTTGGCCATCAGCAATCACCCACCAACCAAGGGCCCAACTGCTGCCCAGCCCTGGAGCCGGCACCGGGGGAGGGACATCTCAGCATGAAGCTAAGTAAGGTTAGGCCAAGCTGTGAGAGCTGGAGAACATGAAGGCTGGAGACACATGGGCCAGGGCAAGCGGGTGTGGATAGCTTCAGTGAGGAGTTGGGGTGCCCACCTGGCCCTGCTTCCAAATGGCCCCTCAGCCTGACGGGGGCTAAACCAGGGCTGGGGACCCTGGGTACCTGGGAGCCAGGGAAAGGCCACTGCCCCCACCCCTGCAGCCAGCCTGGCTCCCCACACACACTGCCCTCGACGCAGTGTGGCTTGACAGGGACCTGGAGGGGCCAGAGGGCAGGAGGGGAGCATGGTGAGGGTGCTGGGAAGACAGCACCACAACTCTGGCCGGTTGGCAGCAGGGACAGTTCCTCTGGGCTCAGGCCCAAGAGCTGTGCCGTCCCCAAGGCCACACTGTGTGGGGCAGGGTCCAGGTGTTAACGAAGCCAGGAGGAGACGAGCTGGCACTGAGCCCAGTACTGCGCAGGTACCTTGGTCTCCCCGCCTGCAGCCCTGACCTTGTCCAGGGCTGCTCAGGACCAGCTCTGGTTGCTGACTTAGGACCCTGGATTGTGCCCGCAGCTGTCTGGGGGCCACGGACAGCCATGTTATCCCGGCCGTGTGTCCCTGGTGTCACGCTGCAGCTGGTGCTCGGAAATTACACCCTTCATGGGCAGGGGTGCCAGGAGCTGGGTGTGGTCACAGCAGCCAGATGGCTGGCTGGTGGTAGGCCACAGGGGACAGTGAGGGGGTGGACAGCCACAGGGGGCAGAGTTGCTGGGGAGGCCGGGCCGATGGAAAGGTGCGCCAATCAGGAGGTACCAACGCGACGTGGGCTGGCGTCTCCTTGGTTCCCTGGCATCTACGTAAGCAGCAGCGGGATTGGGACAGGAAGGGATGCGCAGGCTGGGTTCCACTGCTCGCTGGCAAAGCCCTTCCCTCTGCCCTGCTGCTCCGGGCTTTCTTGGCTGGGTCTGTGCCCAACAGAAGGCCATGTGTTGCGGGTGTGGGGGGCCCAGCGTGTGCATGTGTGTGCGTGCGTGTGCGTGTGTGTGTTCAAAATACAAAACACAGATGCCTGGCTCTATCAGCTGCAGAGCCGGCTGGCTCCGTCCGTGCCAAGTCCCTCTGTACAGCGCTGGGAGCTCCGGAGGCTCCAGGAGGCGGCCGAGGTAAGGGCGGGTGCGGAGTGCCATGGACGCCTGCCGTCGCCGTGTGGGGCTGCCAGGACCGGAGCCGTAGACCACGCCCACGGCGATCGATGGTGCCCATGTTGGGAAAAGGCGGGGAGCTGCAGTGGGCACAGGTACCGAGGGCTGCCGACACAGGCAGTAGCGCCTGGTGTCTGTGGGTGAGGTAGGTGCAGGGCCCGGGCTAGTGGGAAGTGTGAGGTGCAGTGTCCTGGCCAACTCTATGGACCATGTGGCCTCTGGGTTCCCCAGTGCTGCCTGGCGCTGGGATGCCCATTGTTCATGCAGAAAGCCAAGGTCTGAGGATGGGGGTCTCACAGTGGTGGCACTGCCACCTTCTGCCCTGCAGACCCCAGGTCTCACGTTGCCCGAGGGTGTCACACAGGAGTGGGATAACACACAGGGCTGCTGTCCCGTCTGCTCTGAGCACTGTGCTTACCCGCAGCCTGGGCTGGCACCTTGGCACCTGTGCTGATCAGCGGGACTGAAGCCAAGTGTGCTGCCAACGTGGGGGCTCAGCGCTGGTACAGTGGATCCAGCTGCTAAGGGTGCAGGCGGTGGCATGGCGGCAAAGGGCCCTGGCAGGGCTTTCCCAGGGCTCTCTGGACAGGCCCTTCCCGTCGCCCCATGGTCATGGGCCAGGAAGAAAGCAAGTGTGGGCTGCTATGAGTGGGCTTCAGGTGGCCATGGTGGTCATTCCACAGCCCAGGAATGACCAGGGCTCAAGGCTGGGGTCAGGAGATGGGGTGGTGAGGGTCTCAGAGTGAGGCATTGGGAGAAGGGAAGCCCTTGGGGGAGGGCCAGGCCTCGGCAAAGCCTCTCAGGGGCATAGTTCAGCCACCAGGGTCCCCAGACAGGTTGTCCTCCTCTAGAGCCTTTGGAGCACCTGTGCAGTGAAGTTGGGGGTGGGGAGCCCAAGGGGAGCTCTCTGCCAGTGGCCACTGCCCCAAGCTCAACACCTTGGCTGGGCAGAAAGCAGGAGGTGTGGGGGACAAGGTGGCTCTGTCTCCAGGGCTCCTGGACCTCCTACCCTGGCGCCCTGGGAGCCCTGGGGTGGATCTGCTTGGCACCTGTGGCTCGGTGGGTGACACGCACCTGAGCTCTCCAGGTCCTGGTTGTCATCTGGGCAGCAGGACCCTTCACTGTTCCCTGTGTGCCTGCAGTACAGGCTCTGGCAGGGCCCCTGGCCGGGACACCCAGCAGGGCTGTGAGGCCCTGATGCAGCATCTGTGACCTCAGCTCTCCACCCAGCTGGCATGGTGGACACCTCTTTCTGCCTTTCTGCCATGTGGCCAGCACAGGTCCTGGCTGCTCTGCCGAACCCATGCATGACCCCCTTCACACATGGATCTCCAGCCACAGGAGCAGGAGTGGGGTGCAGAACTGGCATGGGGAGCCGACCAGCGCCTGCCCTCTGCCTGGGAAGGTGGGGCCCTGGGAGTGAGACTGCAGAGGCCACGTGCCCCCAGCCCCCACTTCTGCATTTCTGTGCCTGCCTCTGTGCCGTCGCCCGCTCCCAGGAGACTCCTGCCAGATGTTCCAGGCCCCACGCTGCTCTCTGATGAAATATTCATGGAGGCATCTGCCTTCTGACATAAAGCCTTCTGCAGTTTGCTGGGCGCCTGCTCCCAGCACCCCCTACTGCCCTGCCGTCCAACCCTTTTCTGCAAGAGATGGGGTCTCCTGTGGCCTCACCCCCCCCACCCCAGGCTTCCTACCTGCTGTGGGTCAAGGTATGGCAGCTCGACCCTGGGCTCTGAGGAAAGAGGGCCACCCCTCCACCCAGGCCCAGGGTGGGCACAGGTCTGGCCTCCACCCATGCCCCTCGTCATCGTGACCATGGCCCTCTTGCTGTGTGAGCCAGCCTGGCTCTCAGCCACCTCTGCCCCTGCTTCCTCGTGGAGCATGGAGGTCGCCTGCCCGGTACTGGGCCTGCTCAAGGGCTCTGGGCTCTGTGACAGGCAGCTCAGCTCTCGGGGTTGCACAGGGTGCAGCAGCCCTCACCAGGCTTCAGGGAGTCCAGACTCAGGGCTGTAAGCTGAGGGAGCAGTTGGCCTGGGCCCCAGTCTCCCTGCCTGGTCCTGGCCCCACAGGCTCAGGGCTACAGTGCTGGCTTAAGACCGTCCTGTGCAGGGAGTTGGCTGTGCTTCTCTGTTCACACTGCTCCTCCTCTCAGCTGTGTCCAGTGGCTGAGAGGACAGTGATTCCCAGCTCCTCCTGAGGACCCAGGCCAGGCTCCTGTGCGAGCCCAGCATCCACCTTGCTGCCCAGGAGCTGTGGGCCTGGCCCTGGGCTAATGCTCCCCAGTGGTCTTCAGGCCCCCTTCAGGCCCCTCCAGACACAGAGGGGCTCTAAGCCCAGACTGCCTGGACCTGGCACCCCTCACTTCTACCAGGGCCAGCATCTCCACCCCTTGCCACATCAGTACCGGACTCAGGGGTCCCCATGTCCAAGAAGCATCCCCAACCCCTGCAATCCTGCCCTAAACAGTGGGCCCTCGAATGGATGAGCAGGCTGCTGGGGCCCAGGAACCCGCACGCTGAGGCCCGAGTGCTGGGCCAACTTACCACGCACCACGCCAGGCCCCATGAGAAGCCAAGGCTCCACCTCTGTCCTGCTGCTGGGGGAGGGGCAGGTGCCACAGAGGCACTCAGTGTCCAGAGTATTCAGGGTCAGGAGACAGAGAGGCCTTGGGGGCCGCCAGTCCTGTGAGCTCAGTCTGCTGCATGCTGCGTGGCTCTTGCTCCTCTGGGCCTGCGTTCTCCTGTATCTGCAGAGAGAACCCTGGCAGCACAGGTCCCCAAACCCAGCTCAGTGCCCTGGGCAGCTGGTAATGACCGGGGTCCACAGCCGCTGCCAATGTCTGCCCTGCCAGGTCAAGATGGGGCCCCTTTCCCCACCCCCGGCCTGGGGCTGCTGTCACAAAGGGCCAGGAGGACCAGGTAGGAGGCCATCAGTGGTGTGGGACCAGCGGGGTGTGGCTGGGCCCCATGGTGCTCCCTGAGGCCTCTCAGTCCTTCTTTGGGAGCCTGCAGCTATTGGGCCTCCTGTGGCACCGGTGGAGGTGGCTGTCTGAGGTACTTGAGTAGAACAAGGCTCAGGGCAAGGGGAGGGGAGTTGGGAGAAGGAGTCTGGGAACAGAGAGAGGGGGCGGCAGTGCGGGGAGTAGCCAGAAGAGCCAGGAGTTGGGCTGTCCCTCCAGGAAGGGCCCTGGGATGGCCAGCTCACCACAGCTCTGCCACCGCCTTGTTCTGGACCTCAGGTTGGGTCTTTACCAGCCCCTGACTTTGATGACTGTCACCTACAGCAACAAAGCTGAGAAGTGTCACCCTGCCAGGAACTGAGACTGAGCTAGGAGCTGTGCCAGGTGGTCCTGTGCAGTCCTTGGAGAGGAGACAGCTCAGAGAGGTCAAGGTGCTTCCCTGAGGCCAGAGTGGAGGGGACAGAGCCAGGAATGAAGCCCCAAGCCATCCTGGAGTCCTGGCCTCAAGGCTAGACCCCTCTAGGACCAGCTCCCCCTGCAGCTCAGCAGTGACCTGAGGCTGCCACCTCCCCACAGGGCCCCAAGGTGGGAGCAGGAGCCATTGCCAGCTCCCCACACTGCCAGAGACCACTAAGCCTATGCGTGCAGCGTAGAAATGAGACATGCTCTGCAGCACAAACTGCATTAATTTGCACAAGCTACGCAGCCCAGCATCATTCAGTGCCCGAGGGTGGCCACGGCAGCTGCCAGAGTTAACAGCCCCGTGCTGAGCCTTCAGCGCCATCTCAGAGACAAAGCTGTAGCAGCAGCCTGAGCCCAGCAGCTCTGCACCCCAGGCAGGAGGCCAGGCCAGGAAGGATCCGGCCCCTCCCCTCATGGAGTTTCTGTGCAGTGCGGTCACTGCCCCCTGCCCACCTGGGCCAAATGGCTGCCCATCGGGAACCAGGGTCACAATTTGGTCAGCAGCACCAGACATGCTGCTGGGCCAGGCCAGCGCAGCCCACCCCTCCCCTGTCCCACCCAAGCCAGGCTCACACTCTGGCTCCCTCCAGCCCTCCCCATGCAGGGCCCAGTGGATCTGCCTGTCTGCTCGCTCCCACCTGTTACTTACTGTCAGCTGCTCAGAGCTGCCGGTCAGTCCCTATCGATGGCTCCGACAGCATGCATGGCTTGCCTGCCATCTGCCCCCTGAGGAGAGACTGCCGGGCCTCAGGCAGAGCTGTGTCTACACATTCCAGCTTCATGGGCAACTCCAGGAGCCCTCCAGCATCTGATGAGTACTACACAGCGTGACCCTCATCACAGGCTGGGCCCTGCCGTGTCACAGCACCTCCCTGCTGCCTTGACCCTTCTGCCTTTGGGAGTCCGAGAGTGTGGTGGAGGCAGAGGTCGAGGAGCTGAGGAGCTCACACTCTGTGGAGCTCTGGTTTGTCCCTGTCCTCCTCGGTGGCCATAGGTCCACATCCTTGGTGTAGGATGGTCATTCCAGAGCTTCCTCCCTCAGGACCACACTCTGGTTCTCCTTCAGAGGTCAGCACTAGGCACCCAGAGGTCTTTAGCAGATACTTCAGGAGTTAGGGTGGGTGGACCATGGGCTGGACATCCCAAAACTCTAGAGATGGATCTTTGAAAAGTGTCCAGTGCAGCACTCCAATAGTATAAAGGGGGAAATTGAGGTCAGCAGAGAGAATGAGCCTAGACCCATCACAGCTCTGGGCCTGGGCCCTGTGTGCTGTCCAGTGTCCATTGCAGCATCTGTTAGAGACTAGCCCCAGCACCTCACAGCTGGGGAAATTCAAAGGGTCTGCCATCCTCTGCCACCAAGGTCTGGGACAGTCTGCAGGTGTCAGACCTCAGGGCCCAGCCTACCTTCCTCCTGGAAAGGTATCTATACTAGTTTGTACTCTCAGGCTGCCTCTGGTCTTCTTCACATATTCTGGGAGAGGCGAGAATCACTGTCAGTAAAATCTCCCTGGTTGTCCTGACAGCTAACACACATCATCTGAAAATCAGGTTTGCCCTGCGCTACACCCCTCAGGTGTGATGACCAGTTTGCTGGCCCTAGCCTCGGCACACAGCAGCCTCTGTCCCTCTGGGATGGGCCACTTCCTCTGCCTCTAGCCCCTCTTGGAAAACCTGGCCTGGATGGGATGTGAAGGAGTAAAAGACTGGCTATGATCTTGGGACATGGGCGTTGAAAAGATCTAGGTTCAACTCCAGTTTGTCATTACATAGAGGTCTCAGCGTCTCCACTGTTAGACTGGGGGTGATAACACATTAGGAGGTTATGAGAATTCAGTGTGAGGATGTGGTAAACCAGGCTGCACAATGCTTGCTACAAAGTAAGTGGGCAGGAAATACCAAGGTTGTTGGGATGAAAGGGCGATGATGATGAAGGTGCTGGTGGTAAGGTTAATGATGGTGATGGTGGTGATGGTGGTGGTGGTGATGATGGTGATGGTGGTGGTGGTGGTGGTGGTGGTG
>PVLA01017115.1:0-18437 GCA_004027455.1 Hydrochoerus hydrochaeris
GTGATAAAGTCATGACAAAGCCAGACAAGGAATCCTGCTGCTGCCCCGCACTCCTGCCACTCTAGCACCATCTGCACCATGAGGTGGAGTCAAATGTTTTCAGGAGCAACCTGGTTTAACAGAGACACTGTCTCTTCAAGAGGCTGAGCTGGGTTCTATCTTATATGCACCAGGCAAAAACAGATATGTAAGAAAGGAACCAAGAGATGCGGGAGGGTTTGTAAAAAGATGTGTCTTTGCACATGTGCCAACCATCCACAATAAATGTAATTCATTGTGCATGTAAACATGCTAAATTAAAATGAAAAGAAGAAAAAAAACAAATATAGGCATAAAATTTGGTCCGATTTCATAAAAAATAAACTTTAATGTCTATCGTATAATTTTTTTATTTTAAAGGAAACAACAAAAAGATCAAGAAGCAAACAAACAATTAAAAACCAACAAAACCAAAGTGATAACAACAACAACAAAAAACAATGATGATAAAGGATTTCAAAACAAGATGATAGGAATTTACCAATGCTTGTTATACTGCATATTGTTATCTTCAAAGTAATTGCTCAGGTTACTAGACACAGGCATGCAGGATTGATTAGTCAACACAATTTCCTTTTTAGCAGTTTCTTTCACTTTTACTATATCTATTGTAAGTTTTGGATCTTATTTACTTTTTCAGTTTCTTACACTGGCAAGGACAATACGGTGTTTACACACTCAAGTGTGTATCTCATAAGTTTGTCGTACTCCATTGTAATAAATATAACCCAGTGTTACATTGTTACCTGATGTTTCTTAGACTTCCCTAAAAAAGGTCTTGCCAAATATTCTTTGATTATATATTCACAGTAATCTTGTGACACATATATTTGCATCTAACAGTGTGGAAGTTGAGGCTTAGTAAGTTTTCTAAAGTCATAAACTTAACCCTGGATCTGCCTGCATTTAAAATTGTGCTCTTGACCTTTCTGAATTATAGCCACCATACATTCTAATTTTAAAGTAGGCTTAGAATGAAATAAGCTTTTTAATACTATATGTTTCAGAGAGACATGAATGATTTTTGAAATAACCGTATTTAAGACAATACCATGTACGATCTTTTCCAATGGCATAATAGAATTTGTATATATCTAGATATCAAAGGACAGAGATCTCATGCTTATCTAAACATCCTCTTGTTAGGTCATTTTAACTATAGCACTATAAATTTTTTTGGTCTGGATTTGCATACATGGAGTGAGAGCAAAGATACCTGTGGCAGGATTGTTGCGAGACTAAAGAAAAGTGAACACCTGGGGTAATGCCTTAGGTAAGGGGTACTTCATAGCAGCAGCTGCTGTCACCCTCCTTCCTCTGTCTGCTCTAGGTATCCTGCAAGCTCCTTAAGCTCAAAATCTGCCAATGTACATGAGCTAACTCCACACAAAGAATGCAAACATGCATTGCAAATAGGTAGCAAGCAAGACAGAAACCAAGAATGAAAAGGAAAGGAAGGAAGGAAGGAGAAAGAAAGAAAGAAAGAATCAAGCAATGAGTGAAGGGAGGGAAGGAGGAAAAAGAAAGGAGATGAGAAAAAGAGAAAAGAGATGAAAGGGGAATTACGATGTGTTAGGCATGTGGACCAGCTCCACCCAAGGAATGGAAACATTATGAACTACAAATATATACTAATATATTTTTTAAAAGTCTGCCAATAAAGGCCTTCATCTTCCTCCAAATTTATGCTTTCTTTGTCAAATTTTTCTGACATTTTGGTGTCTACTTATATTTCAAACTTCTTCCAAGGAAGAAACCCTAAAAAGAGTAACTCAATAATTAATCTCCTATTAACGGCACCTGGCTTTCCTGGCATCTCTCCTGCTGAACTATTTCCAGTGGATCCCTGGCCATTACATCCTCAGAAATCAAATCCTATACCATAACCCAAATTATATTTCTTAAACACAAGCCTCATCACATCCCTCCCTAGGTTTAATCCTCTCCCTCGCTTGAAGAGAAAGCTAGGAAGCCTTTGTGCTGCTGCACAGCTTGTCCCAGCTTCTTGCCCAGATTCGTCTCCATCAGTCTTTGACGGGAAGGTTTACTTCTGTCCTCAGGGACTTGGCCAAACCTTCACCTTATTTATGCTTTCTCCACCTTGACCTGTTTGGAAAGTTTGATCCATCCTTACAGACTCTTATTAAGCAATACCCATTCTCTGAGGTAACATTCCTAATATTCTACTAGGATCAACTTTCAACCTCTAAGCAATAAATAGGCCCTGTTTTACTCAGCAGTGCTTACACTGCACCTTGTATGTTATAAACACATCATTAATCACTTTATAAACATTGATTAATTTGTATTTGTATGAGCATTAACTTATACCTTAATAAAGTACATGCTACTTTTGTCCCTATATTATTAGTTGAGAAGCTGAGCAGAGAAAGGTTATTTGTCTAGTGTCACACAGAGAGTATGTGCTAGAACTGGGCTTCAATTCAAACTTTCTAGTCTGACTCTCTGCAAAGTGCATGTTTTCAACATCTATGTTAAGTGCTTCATATAGATTCATACAATACATATATTTTATAATGCTCATAACATTACAGTATCTTGTTTTCTCATATCAACCTCCCTACTAAACTCTTTTGAGAACATGTTGGTGTATTTCTACTTTGTGTATCTAATTACAGGCTCAATACCCAGCATGGTACAACGTGCTCAATAATTGCTTGCCGCATTGACCCAAACTAAGATTAAAGCTATTTGGTTTGTCTTTCCTCTGTTTATAAATGCAGAGTAGTTAGTCTGGAGGCTTGTTTGTACTTAGCAAGAGGAAGGATAAGAAGATAAAAAAAATTCCAAAAAAATACAAATACAGAAAATATTATTAAATAGTTTTTCAGAAATCTGTTACAGGAATGGATGTTTACTTTAGCCATTTAATAAAGGGGATAGAAATTTACATAAAGCAATCTGCAAGCACTATTGCCATTGTGTACGTCTACAGACCAGATACACAAGGAGGCTAATCAGAGTTCACACAAGTCATTGTACACTTTAATGTTGGTAGGTCAGGTTGACCCATATTCTTTTAAAGAAGAATGCTGCTTCTGATGGACGTTCTGATAACTCAGGTGGGAAAAGCAAGACTAATTAAATCCTCAGAGGAAAAAAAAGCTCCAAATCCCTTTAGAGGGAAAATATTACAAAAGAGGATAACAGAGGAAAAATCACTTAGGCTTTATCATTTCAGATTACAAATATTCTCATGGATTCATTTGGCATTAATGAGCTCTAATTGACTACATAATTATAATTCTGTTGTGATGGCAATTGATAATACATAGGATACTCACTGAAACATTAAATAGCTCTGTTGTTAAATGTGTAATATACTTAAATAAATGCAAATGCATATAATGGTGGGAGGCATCAGTGAATCACAGTCATTTTTATGTAATACAATGTTTGATTAAAGGCACATGTCATGTTATGTTATAAACAATAGGCTGTTAATTCTATCAAGCAATAGGTATTTAGTTATATAAAACTATAGCAGCTTAATATTTAGGGAACCCATAGCTCCAAAAATAGAATGATTGAAATGAAACAAGTTCAGAGTATATTGAATTCCAAATTGAGTTCTAGCCTTACAGCCAGAAGGCATCCTGAACTTCAGTGGAAATACAGGCACAGGCTTAGTCGGATTATCCACTACCCCTCTATAAATCTAAGGCTGGTTTAGCTGTAATTACTCAAGATAGACCTGAACTATGTCTGCCCACTCTACCAGTTTAGCTGTAATTACTCAAGATAGACCTGAACTATGTCTGCCCACTCTACCAGTGATAGCAGAGGCATTTTCTTTTCCCTTTTTCTTTTTTGATTGTTCTTTTTAAAATGTGAGGGTGTACATTTTTTCTGTTTTCTTTTGTTGTTGTTTGTTCTGCTCTTGTTATTTCTCTCTTCTCTTTTTCCTTCCCATCCTCGGCAGTTTCCCAAAGTATGTGTATCCTCCAGCATGCTTATCCTCCAGCATGCTCCTAATCTCTTCCTCTCCCTCAGTTTCTCCATTTTCCCCAACTACCTTTAAGTTTTCTCCCCTGAGCATAAAATCACCATACTGAGGGCATATTTGTTGTATATAAATTTCTGGTTTGTTTTAAATTTCCTTATAGAACCACAAATCTAGTTTACATGGTTAAAGATGGAGGATGAATAACTACCACAGTTTGTCATTTTTTAAACTGTGTTTGATGCTATTGTTATTGCTGATTGTACCACTCTAGTCAAGGTGATATAACTGTTCTATATCAGTTGTTCTTCCTGGTACACCAAGACTGAGATTGCCTCAGGGTCATGAAAAATACTCTAGGTCAGTGCTAAAGAACCAGGGGCAAGGCCAAATAGGCAGCAACTTTTTATCCTTCCCAAAAATTGAAGAGGTAGGCTCTTGAAACAGTTTTAAAACCCAAAAGCCACTTATGCTTGGAAGACATCTCTGAGAAATAGTCATTTCCTATGGGTTCTAAAGGTTAGCAATAAAGATACTTGCCATAAGAAATTTACAAGCATCAGCCTTAGTAATTAAATTTTTAAAAATAGAAAATAAGAATTTAAACAAGATGTAACACCATTTAAACAAGATGTAACACCCGGTTTCCACTCACCACAAACAAACACAGGAGACAATGAGACAGAAGAGCAAAAAAGCCACACCTGACTCTCAGAAGTGGTAACATCAAAAGCAACAAAGCAGATGAATGAGGTTCTAGGAAAAAAAAATCAGAAACAATTTCTCAGATAAGTAGAAAGATGGAGACCATAATGACAGACATGGTTAGTGTCCAAAGCACAGTCATATAAAAAAATAGAAGAGCTTAAGAAAATGATGGAAACCATGCATGACCAACATAGAAAGAAATGGAACCCATGAAACAGATTCAAACAGATATCAGATTAAAAATTCCATTGAAAGTATATGTAGCAGAAAAAGCCATTGTAGAGGCAGAATATCAGATAGAGAAGACAGAATTGTGGTTAGAGATCATGAAAAAAATTTTTTGAAAATAGCAAGGGACTGAAAAATAATCAATCCAAGAGCTGCTAGAAGATGCAAAGAAGGATAATATAAGTTTGAGCAGAGTCAATGAAAAAGCAGGAGACAGCACAAATGACATAAAAAACCTGTTCACAGAAGTAATGGCAGAAAACTTCCCAAGCAGGTAAAAAGAACTTAACATACAGATAAGTGAGGCATATAAGATTGCATTATTTATGATCAAAAAAAAACTACAAGGCATATAATAGTTAAAGTTCCAGAAATTCAACACAAAAACAGAGCATTAAAAACTGTTAGAGAAAATAAACAAATCACCTACAAAAGAAAGCCCATAAAAATTGCAACAGACTTCTCAACACAAATCCACAAGTCAAGGAAAAGCTGGAGTGAAGTGTTTCAAGCTCTAAAAGAAAACAACCTCTAACCCAGATTAATGTACCTATAAAACTACTTTTCAAAATTGATGGAGTAATAAGATACGTTAATGAAAAAGGACACCTGATGAAATACATGACCACCAAATCAGTGATCCAAAATGTTGTAAAGGACATTCTAAAAAGAGATAACAAGTGCTAAACTCATGAGTCCCCAAAGAATGAACCCACCAGGCAAGCAAGAAATTAAACACAGGAGAAAAAAGAGAATCAACAATAGGAAAATAACTTGACAAGAAAAAGTCAGTATATACCTGTGTTTTTTTTCAGATTTATTTTCAAACTTTTAGCATAAATAGCATCATGTTTACTGCTACAAATTTTCAGTCATTGCAGGTAAATAGGAAAAGTGAATTTCTCTACACAGTATTAACCTTGTATTTCAAAATCTTGCTATAACACATATAATCCCAGAAGGTTTTATTTTTGTCTATTTGTTTAGATTTTCAACAACCATGTCAGCTGTAAACAAAGGCAGTTTTATTCTTTTCCCATCATTATTCCTTTAATTGGTTCATTAGCTAGGCTATTGAATAAAGACCATGGCTTTGGCTTGTTGCTGATGACAGAAAGAGCCTGTAGGAAACTGGCATAATTTCTTTCTTCTTCGGCTGAATTCACCCGAGGGCACGTGTGGGCCGGATGCTTTGTGTTTTGAAGATTGTCACAGTAGACGTGGGCCTAATCCTATTGCGTGCAGTATCCCTAGGTATCTGTGGAGAGGTATGTTCACAAGCCTCTGTGGATTCCAAAATCTGTGATGATCAAGTTCCTTAGATAACATGACACAGTATTCCCATGTGACATGCAGATGCTTTAAATCATTCTAGATCCCTCCTGATACATACATCACATGATATCATATCATGGGCATCAACAGTTGTTATACTGTTCCATGCTTTAGGGCGGCAAAGGTGAACCTTAGGGCTTTCACTAACAGCTGGTGAGGCACCTTCACCGTAGGGTCACCGCGGCTGGTTCAGAGGATACGACAAGAGGAAAAAGCCAACTCATGTTCAGTCTGGACACAATTTTTTTTTTGTATATTTGTGGTCCATGTTTGTTGGAACATTTGGAATTTGAGAGCTGAAAAAAATTAATTTGTGTGTTCAAGTCTGTCTTTCATGGAGATTTTCAAATCTGTATAGTTGTGCACAGTGTAATTCTTTGTTATTCAGAGAAACTGTAATGGTGTCTGCCCTTTCATTTTTTTCTGTTTTGTTTTATAATTTTATTTTATTTATTTAGGTACCAAGAACCGAACTCAAGACCTTGTGCTTGCCAAGTTCATGCTTATGTCACTGAGCCACATCCCCTTGTAATTTTTATTTTAATGAAAATAAAACCAAACAAAAAAAAACAGAATAAATCCAATCAAAACAAAGCAATGTGACACAGGATTTTAAAATAGGAAATCAACAATTGTTACCGCAATATCTCTTGTTGTCTTCATAATAGCTAGCTGTATCTTCAGACAATAAAATCAAGCAAAACAGAACAAAATAGAACCAATAAAAACAAAACATAGAACACAATACAGGACTTTAAAATAAGATAATAGTAAATCCAAAATGGTTATCATAATGTATTATATACTTTTTTTAACTACTAATGTTAATGGCCTCAATTTACCAATCAAAAAACACAGACTGGCAGAATGGATCAAGTAGCAAGGTCCAATAATATATTACATACAAGAAATGCATTTAATTCAAAAATAAATTCATAGACTGAAAGCCAAATAATGTAAAACAACTTTCCATGTGACAAGAACCCAGAAAAAAAGCTTGGGTAGCTATTCTGTTTGTAGAAAAGTGGGTTTCAAGCCAAAACTGATTAAAAGAGACCACGGCAGTCACTACAGCCTTGTAAAGTGAAAAATCAAAGAGGAAGAGATAACAATCATAAATATATATGCACCAAATACAAGCACATCCAACCATATAAAACAGATACTAATGGACATGAAAAATGATGCAATCACTAGCACAATTATAATGGAGAATTCAATATCTTACTGTCACAAATAGACAAATGAACTAGACAAAAAAGTAACAAAGAAATATCAGAATTGAACCAAACTTTTGAACAAATTGACTTAGTAGCTGCCGAGTGGTCCAGCCCAGAACATCAGAATATACATTCTTCTCAGCTGTATATGGGACATTAGCCAAAATAAAATACTAGCTCATAGAACGTGCTTAAGTAAATGCAAGGGAATTGAAATTATTCCATGCATATTATCAGACCATGCCCAATACACTGAGGAGTAGACTATTAATTAAAATCTGGCCTTTTATTTTAAGTTTTATTTTGTTTTATTTTTAAAATTTATAAAAATAATTGCTAAAATTGATGTAGCTTATGACCTTGTTAAGTGAAATAAACACACAAGTTTAAATATCACATGGTTTCTCTTATATGAGCAACCCAAAATACAAATAAAGAGCAAATAAAACATATATAATAAGAAGTAAGGTGATGGATCTTTGTCAAATGGAGTGAGGATCAAGAGATGGAAGGAGGAAGAGGTGGAGAGGGGAATGGGATGAAAAAAATGAAGATATGATATATGCAAATACAAACTCCTCACAAGAAATATAGTCATTATACATCCAAACATGAACTAATAATAATCACATTGATTAGATAATTTCAGATGACTCATATAATTTTGTTTAATCATAGACTAACTCATAATAACTTGTCAGCAGTAGTTGTTTTCTATGTTTCAGAAAAATAGAATTTCTGTAAACACATTCTTTAATTCAATTTTGTTTTAATATACATGATGTTAGGTCATTTTGTTGAAAATATCTAGATTATTTCTTCTTGGATACTATACAGAAAGTAGAAATTCTTTTTTGTTATCTGTCAGTTTGTACTATTGCATACTTCTTATTAAATGCAGAACTTTAAAAAATCATCAATGACATCCTAAAGACCATATTTACTTGTTTGTTTGGAGACAGGGTCTTGCTTTATAGTTCAAGCTGTTCTTGAACTCACTATGTAACTCAGGCTGGGCTTCAGCTCACAGAAACCCTCGTGCACTTGGAAGGCTGGGATTACAGGCATGTGCCACTATGCCCAACCTTAAAACCATATTTAAAGAAATAAAATGAAACTTTCACTTTTTTCATAATTAGTATATATGCTTAGTAGATATTTACTTGAATTTTGTGACACACCTCTCATAACTCAAAAATTAGGAACATACCAGTGTTGGAAGAAAACCAAAGGAAAATGAAACTACTTAATACTTCCACAATAATCACTTCAGATGAACAAAACTAGTTGCTAAGTGCTATGTTTTGTCCCCCAAAGCCTCATCCGTTCATCAGAGCAGGCTTCTAGAACTTGCGACTGATTCATAGTGCAATGTTGGGATTATGGCTGTGAATGCTACATCCAAGTGAATGTGGGCTACATACAATATAAGGGTCAGAAAGAGTCTTCTCTCCACACTCCTCCCATTTTTGCTTTTGTTGCTTTTGCTGTCTTCTGCTGCCATGAACTGTTGACTTTTGCCATGTGCCACTCTTCCTTGGAGCAAGCCAAGTATAGACTGCAATATTCACAAACTGTAAGTTAAATAAACCTTTCCTTCCTTAATTTTGGGCATAGGTATTTTGTTTCAGCAACAAGATACAAGTAACCAAGACACTAAATGTTCTAATGAATGTTCAAATATTAAATACATTGATTCTTCACAATCATTAATTTCTTACTATAGGGAAGGTACTATACTAAAAGTTTTACAAATATTTATGTATTCTTTGCAATAATACTCTAAAGTAGCTATCATCATTACTATGTTTTGTTCATTTTTCAGATTATAGAAGTGAGGCAAATTGACATTTTCAATTTTACACAATATCTACATGGACACAACTGCTACATGAAGTGCTGTGAGCACAAACTCCCACACATAACTGTAATGTGTGCTTAGAAAAGTCTACAAGGAGGACTTTCATGGTATTGCTTGAAGATGTGGATAGTAATAGCAGAATATAAGAAAACCATTTCTAGGAGTGATGAGATAAATAAGAAGGGAGAATTTGACACTGAAATTGGTTTTGCTGGTGAAGAATTTGGTCTTGTACTAAAATTTTAGAGAAAAATTCAAAAAGAATATTTAAAGATAAAAGTGATTCAATAATGTATCTTTAAGGAATAAAAATATGCTATAAATCTCACAAGAAAGAAGCATAAATTGTTTGTGGTAGATAGATTGTCCCAAGTCCAGCCCATTGTTAGAAAAAGAAAGGGCACTAAGCATGGAACTTAGATGTCATTTCAGGCATAATGACTTTTTCTGAAAAAGTTCAGTTCACAAATTACTGCAGTGTCAATTTGCTCCACCAGTCATCCCCTGGGTCTCTCTGTTCTCAGAAGAGAGCACAAAAATATCAGCTTTTTAGCATAGGATTTTCCTCCAAGGGGAGGAAAATCTTCTCAAGCACAAGGATTAGATTTGAGGGGTAATTACCTGTTCAGCTTTGTGCTGTACAATTTAAACACTTCACCTACTTTACAATACATGTAACAGATAAACTGGGACTATGGTTTTAAAATTACAAGATAAAGGCTAATACCAGATTTAAACTCCACAAGGTTTCTTAAACACCTGCAGAAACACACAGGCTTCCCCAGGACCTTCTGTTAGCCAGTTCTCCTCCATTCTTACTCTGCTGGTGCAAGATCGATCTTTAAATGCTTTTCTCTCAAGGGGAAGGCACCAGAAATTTGATCCAGTCCTCAAGACAGGGTCTAATCTAGGTTATACATCAGGACTACCTCTGACACAGGATCATATAAGATAAATGAACATGCCACCTAAAATTGTGAGTGTTTTATTAATGTGATTTTTTTTCATCATTAGATAGAGTTAGATGAAGGAAGGCGTCAGAACTGACTTAACTAAGAATGTTATTCAATACAGACTGTAAGAGAAGACAGTGCATTCCTTCCAGAGAGGTTACTTGACTCTGTGCACATGACAGTTACCAGACTATCACCACAGCACCAGCCTACTTTCATCATCACACAAAATAATTGACCATGGCAAGATAATATGATTTGCCTCCTAGACACAGTCAAGAAGGAATAAAGAGCTGGGATTGGTGGCACTTGCCTATAATCCCAGTAATCTGGGAGACTGAGACAGGAGGCACAAATTCAAGCCCAGCCTTAATAACTTAGCAACTTAGTGAGACCCTGCCTAAAACTTTTTATATTAATAAAGAATACAATTCTTTATTAATAAATCATTCATTTATGATACATTAGAAAGTAGTCATAATAAAGAGGTCATTAGGCTTGTGTCAAACATGTTGTTATTTACATTATAAATTTAATAACGAATAATTGAAGATGTGATGACAGATTTCACCTGGGAAATCCTGAGAACCTAACCAGATTTGTTTGACAGACTTTACTTGGGGACATAATGAGAAACAATAATCATTTCAATTTCTTGTTTCTTTCTCTTTTACTTTGGTTATACAGATGATTGAGTTTCATTTTGCCACATTCGCTCACACATATAACATACTTTGATCATCGCCACTTCTGCCATTAACCCCATTCTCCTCCCCTGTATCAGGTGTTTGAGGGGATGCATACTCAGAATATACTTCACTGATATCCTCTCCCCTCCTATCACCTGCCCTTACAGCAGCATATTTAGTAGGCTGTGATGGTTAGCCCTGTGAGCTGTATTGACTTTGAGAAGTCTTGAGTCTCTTTTAGAACAGAACTGTGGTTTTTTGTGTGTACCTAGAATGATGAGCACAAACTCTGATCCTGGTGGGGGCACCATACGGGTCCCTCAAGGTACATCTGTGGTGGTGCCACGTTATCTGGGAAGACAAAATGAGCAGATGCTTTGCACCCATCTACTGCACAGATGAAACTATTCCTGCTCAGCATAGGAGACTGACTCACAGTATTTAAGGCTCTTACCTCCCACTTACTACTCATGCAGTCTTTGAGCCTCAGTTTCCTTTTGTGAAGGCCTATCTTTTCAAGGACTGGCTTTTAAAGGAGTCACAGACACAACATGTGGAAGACAGTAAAATCAGTACTAAAATCGTGGTCGTTGCTGATTGACCCAATAGAAACTTAGATATTTTCATAAGCATTAGATAGATGTTAGCACATTTTAATGTGTTATCATTACTTTTTATCCCATTAACACTCACAGAGATAATCTTGCATGCAGTGAGATGCTGTTCTATAGACATAGTGGTAGTCCTCACCTCGCTATTTTGCAAAGGAACATAGAAATTATTTTTATTCTCAATTTATAGATAAGAAAACCCTCAGAATTTGGGGTGTGATACACCATATGTAACATGGTATATATGCATACCTGTGCATATGTGTGTATGTTCATAAAACATGTTAAAAATAATGACAAATTTTAATATGTATTTAAATATAACTTCGTATACACAAATGTATTTGCAAATACTATGCTGATTACAATATATGGCATTGCACCCCTAGAATGAAACTTCACACCCTCTCAATAGCTCTCCTCTAAGGACATTCAAGGATATAATCTCCTGACTTTGATCATTATAGATTACTTAATCTGTTTTTGACATTCATATAAGTGGAATCACACAGTGTCTACTCTATTGTTTGATTTCTTTCACTCAGCATCTGCATTTTAGAGTTATACATGTTGTTTCATATATCACTAGTTCTTTCTGATTGCTTTAGTCTCAAGTAATTTTATTCTATGAACAAACTACATGTTATTTGCCTACTTTGCTATTTATATATTTACGCCATTTTAAATTTTTGGATATCACAAACAAAAATGTCACAAGTATTAACCTATCTTTTGTCAGGTTAATAACCAGAAATAGAATTACTGAGTCACCATATGTGTACAGTGTGAAATATTTTTCCAAAATCATTCTATTAATTACTTGCACCAACAATCTAAGAGAACTACAGTTGCTCTATATCCTGGAGAATAGTGGATATTATCAAACATGTATTTCACTATTATTATTATTACTATATGCTTTTCTACTTTATTTTTAGAAATAAAAGTAGAATTATATATGAAAACATGCAAATATTAAATATACATGCACTTGTCAGGACTAGAACAATTCTTGTCAAATGTAACTTCAAAACCAAACACAAAGCATGTTTGATGCAAATTCACTCAAAAGAATTGAAAAATAAAAAAAACAGGTAACTGAGTTGAATATTTCTTCAGTGTTTCACAAAACTGCAGTAACCCTAATGCTAAGCACACCCTCTCCTAACAACTCATTCAAATTTCAGACCTTTGCTTACAGGTAAAATATGTTGTATTTGAAAAGGTCACAGAACTGCTAAGTAGTCAAGTCAGAACTGGAGTCCAAGCAGTGTGGTCTTAGAAGCTGTGTACTTATCCACAAATCCATACTATTCCTCAGGCTTTTGTGAACAGAAATTCTAGCTTTGGACTATTAGAACGTTCCTAAGTGACCAATCTGTCCCCTTGCGAAGACCTTTGGTCATCTCCTTTGGTCATCTCTGTCACTTTTCATATCTTCCAATGTTATGGAATGCTGCATCCTGTCACTAGTACTAGAGATGCATTTTATATCATCAAGGAGCATGAGTTAGAAAAAGGAGAGAGAGAAGGAGAGAGAGGGAGAGAGAGAAGACTGGTTCTTTTAGTCATTTAAAGGAATCACATATGCTGTTACCTTGGCCAGGCAGACTAGACGTGGTCTCCTGACATGACTCTTCTGAGTTGATCTGAACACGTTCCTCACGACATTGAGGAGTACAGCTCCAGGGAAGCTGACTGTTCATCAGGTCAGGGCCTAGCTAGAAAAACCTTGAAAATGGGAATTACTCTTCGCTCTGCACTGACAAAGACCAGTGTACCAGTCTACAGGAACTTAATATTTAATGTTAAACTCACATTCTGCTGTCAAAGCAGATTTCACAGAGAGCAGGAAAACACACACCTGTGCACACACACACACACACACACACACCTACAGCAGTTCAGCTATGAAGTATGACATTTAAAATTGTTGAAAATTTTCCCACCACCTTAGAAGAATTAAAGAATTTTCTGAAGTTCTTAATCAATGGCCATATCTATTTTACATATCATTGATGGAGTAAAATAGTTATAATGATGTCTTCCTTTAGAACAAAAATCTAAAACAAAAGATATGATGTAAAATTTAGTCTACAAATAAATTTCCAAAACACCTGCCTACCTGATAGAATTTTATGGAAGATGAAAAAAAGTAACTTTTAATATTTTCAGTCTCCCACCCTAGAAAAGTTTACCTTTGTACCTGTTTGAGTGCCTGATGGCTGATACTTTGAGGAGAAGGCAGTGATGACAAGACTTTTAGAACTTTCACTGATAACAAATGACCTACTGCAGCATGTATGTCATGGCTTTGCCACCTGGGTTAAGGTGTTGTCATACAAGGAGATATTAGTTAAAGGATACAGAGTTATGGTTACAAAGAATAAGTTCAAGAGGTCTATTGTACATTTGGTCACTATAGTTATTGAAAGTGTGTCACATTCTTGAAAAGTATGCACTGATCATGAGAGCCAGTGTATGTTAAATAGATGTATTTGGCTATTTCTCAATGTACATAAACTTCAAAAGACCACATACACAATAAGTACATTCAATGCATAAAATTATTACTGTCAATTTAAAAAATAAGTATACTTGAAAAGATAAGGAATAATTAAAAATTTCTAAAAGAGTAGTTTTGTTAAAAAAGCAGATAAGTTCAGCTACCTCACCTAATAAATTAATACAGCATTAACTGATTAATAAATGGAGAGAGATAGAAAAATGCAAGAATTTCAGACTTGCAAAGTTCTGGGATTGATTTGGCTCTGGCAAATCATAGGTGTGTGAGTCCAGGTTATATGATTAAAGTGTTTGAATAATTTAAAAACAGGAATAATAATAGCAACCTCCAGAGTTTTTTGAGGATGAAAGAAGAGCATGCTTGCAGGTAGACGTAGAAACCTCCTGCTTGTCGGTAAGCTACGTGAGGGAAACTGCACCCAGAGTAAGCAGAGTTTGAAAACTAAGACTAAAATTCAGTGTCTTAACCTACCTGCTTTCATGTCTGCTGCAGTTTACAACCCCACAGCGCAGTCCAACAGCATAACTTACTTTGCTCCAGCAAAGCTTTCTAATTTGTGAACAGATTAGTGCAAATCTATTTCTACTATTTCATTTGATTTGCTACAGTGAGAGTAATTTTAGGATGCAAATGTTATTTAGTGGTTTAGTTCTAGTAATTAAAATCCTATTTTTCCCTAAATTTTAAATCTAATGTAAAACTGTTTTTATTCTATTTATATTTGCAACAGATTTTAACAATCATGTCATTTATAAAAGTAAAATTCCCAATGTTTTAAATTGCATTCATGAATTCAGTATAGTTAATTTCCTGTTGAATAGCTTTGGCTAACTTACAAGATTTCCCATGTACTTTTTATAAAATGAGAATTAAAACTATAATAAATATGATGATTTTTAAACTATTTTAAATTTCCCTACATAATACATAGTTTTAGTAAATTACAGGTCTAAAGCAACTACTCAATGACATACTCTAAATTACAATCACAAGTGTATTCTCTTTATCTGAAAAAGGCAAACTCTCTTAAACATCATAACTAACTGAAATATTTGGAAAAATTCCTTCTTAACCAAAAAAAGGCCATGTGTGTGACTGTATTAGAAATATTTGTTTTTAATCCTAAATATTTCTATGGTTAGGATATTAGGCTGCAGTGCTTCCCCTATGCACCTCCTCAGAGGGCTAAAGTTAGATAAAGACCAGAAATGCAGTGTAAGACCCAGGAGGTCCTCAGGTTATAATATCCAGAGTGATTTTTCTCACATCCTAGCTGTCAGTCTGACTTCCATTTTTAGTCATTACACTTTAGAGTCCCTAAGTTAAGGAAGAAGAATGGTAATGTAACCCATTTTTCTATGCTTGAGTTACATCATTACCTCATTTAGCCATTTCTTAAACAAAAATTTGCACCGTTCCACCTAAGGTGCTATATCTCTAGACTGGAACTTTTCTGTCTCTGTCTCTCATTTTATAAATTTAATACCTAAGTGGAAAATAGTTCATTCTTCTCGAATCTACCCTGTACATTAAAGTGGAGACTTTTTAGGGTGTTTTTTTTTTTAATTTTTACAAAAAAGCCAAAATTTCATAACAAAATAATAAAGAGACTAACAATAAGTAATACACTGTGTTCTGCTATCTTCAAGGTAGTTGCTGAGGGAGGAAAAGTTTTCTCTCTTACAAAGAAGAAACAAACAGGTAAGAGATTTTTAAGGAGGAGAACCAGTGTGGCTCAAGGAATAAACAAAGGAAAATGTGATACAAGCTGAGAAAGAGCAGAGGGCACAGCACGTCAGACTAAGGCCCTGCTAGAGCCAGGCTAAGAAATGTGAAAGCTTCAAAAACGAGAAGGCTGCTTAGGAAGAGTTTAACCAGGAGAGTGACGGAATTTGATTTGCATTTTTAAACGACTACACCAGTTGTTCCGCACAGCAGAAGCAGGATGAGAGATGCTGGTCGCTTGGCCTAGAGTTGTGCTACCTTGTGAAGACGGAGAAACAGACAGTTTTATGATGTTCGCTGGAAACAAACTTTTCAGGATGAGTTTACGCTGAGAGATGATAAGGGGTAAGTAGCACATGTAGGTTTAGGACCGAGTGGGCAGAGGGACATTGAGGCCATTTGCCCAGAAAGGAATTGAGGAATAAAAAGAGACGTGAGCGGAAGGCGAAGAGAGCAGGGTGGTGGCTATGGGCACAGTCCTAACACGACGGAGAGCAGAAGCCAAAACAAAACAAAAGCAGGAGGGCTGACCAGCTTTGGATACAGGGACAAAAGATAAACTAATCAAAGGAAAGACCAAGAAAATGAGCATGTTGAAATGAGGGTTTTAATTTTGAACTGAAAAAAGAAATGAAGCCATTTAGGTCAAATAGTATAGCTGCAGATAAAAAAAGGGAAAGAAAAAAATCACACTGTTTCTATATTACTTTTGCTATCTTTTTAAAATTTATTTGCCAGTAAAAATGTTATGAAGAAGAAATATAGGTTAAGAATAAATTTAAGTCTTCTGTCTATGGTGTGTTATCTAACCATGGGAAAGCAGATGTGCCTCAGCACCTAGTAGTAAAAAAGATCCGGCAGGAAAAGGTGTAATTTCAAAACTCTGGGAGAATGAGGCAGAAAGATCACAGGTTTGATCTCAGCCTGGACAACTTAACAAGACCCTGTCTCTAAATTTAAAAAAAGGGGGGGGGGCATCGAATACTTTAGCTCAATGGGAGCACAATATGCTCAATCCCTAGTACTGGGAGAAAAAACAATAAAGCAACTGGTTTGTGCACAACTTATCTTTAGTAATCAAAAATACCTTATTTTCTTTTTCTACTAAAATTTGTATATACTGTACATAAAACAGTTTGTGTTAAGATTAATTTGCTTTGGGTTTGTGAAGCTTAAAAAAAGGCACAATAAATTTATATAATATGTAATTATTTACTAATTTGGGGCTATTCATTGACACATTGCAGAGAAAGTTTACAACTTAAAATCAATATAAATAATAATTGCTTCTCCTGGGAGAATTTCCAAAAGCTAGAGCAGGAAATACAGGATGCTTTATTTTGTTATTATTATTTTTGTATTCACAAGTATTTGAATTGTTGTCTCAGTGTCCTCTATTTTGCTTATGTTTTGTTCTTTCATTAATGCAAAATTTTACTGTTTTCTGAAAAAGACTCTTAATTCCTAGACAATAGTTTCATGTCATATAAAGCACACACACACACACACACACACACACACTCATGCATGCCAAAAACAGGCAGTCCTCACTTGATCTCCCTTTTCTGTCGTGACTAGAACTGCTCAGCGGTAAGTATTGCACCATTGTGCAGTCACTCATTTCATATAGGATTGCTACAGTGACAGATTGCAGTATCTTCCCAAAGCTGGTTGGCACTAATTACCAAAAGACAGTAATGTCAAGCTAGTTACAACTACCTACTAACATTTTTTTCTTGCTATTAAACTAATTGCTTTAATGAAAGTCCAGACAAAAAATTGTGAAGTGCTATTTAACATAGGAAAAGCTACATATGGCAATGTTACACTTGGATATCAGCTATATATGTCTCATTATTCCTATATGGTGGGGAATTTGGTAGGATTTAATGTAGGAGGGAGAGTCTTATAATTAACAAAGATGATTACAAGAAATCATAGGGTGTAGAGAGAATTTAGGTATACATACTTTATATTCTCAATAAAGAACTTTGGATAGTTTCAATTTTGTCTGTGTAGATTTTGTATCTGAATAGATACCAATTGATAAATCAGTTAACCATGGAGAACTAATCAAATCTATCCAAAAAATTGGTATAAGAACTGTTTTCTATACTCAAAAATTTCTAGGAATGTTAACTGAGTATTTTAAAGAATGGATTATTTTTATTATGAAACCAAGACTTAGAGTTAGATATTTTTCTACACATGATCCTTGAGTCGAACAAATGCCATGGACACTATTCAGAAATCCAGAAATCCTTCGACTCAAGGATCATGCTCTTCCCATCTACGACAAACTGCCTGACAGACACACTAAACATTTATGGGAATTGAGAGAGAAGAATGGATTTGGTTTGAATTCTCAAGTGGACTTCCTAGAGTGTCTGGGGTTGCTTCTTGAGGAATAAATGTGATTTTTAAAGAGCAGTGCAGAGTCTGGAAGACAGTATGTGTAGAACGTGACGGGCGCACGTGCAGAGGCAATGTGGTAGGAAGAGAACTTGGTGGACACAAGAAGGTCTGGGGTGAAACACCTGAGTGAGCTCCATGAGGTGCTGCGGAGCGCTGTGCATG
>PVLA01017116.1:0-18441 GCA_004027455.1 Hydrochoerus hydrochaeris
TTTGATGGTTAACTGGAGGATGAGTATTCTGGGTTTTGGATATAATACCACTGTCTTTTCTTTATTTGTGTTCCTATTTCAATCACAGTGAAAAAATGTATTTTTCTGAGCAGAGATACTCACTGTGTGTTAGCTCCTAACTACAATTATACACCTAGTGTAAAATGTATCCCACACCCCCCAAATAAGATGACAATGTGGATGCCAGATAATAGTGAAACAGAAATGTACATAGAGCCCAGTTGAAACCAATCCCTTCAGGCTTGGGATTTAGCTTAGCAGGATAAGCATCTGCCTGGCAAGTAAAAGTTAGTGAATTTCATCCCAAGTCCAAAAAACAAAACAAATCAAAACAAAACCCCAATAACACTGTACACTAATGTAGTGAATGAGAATTTCATTAAAAGTCCTAATAAAACTGGAAAGTTTTGCTCATCTGTGGAGAGTTCCTATCAAACTTGGGAACCACAAGCACAAACTTAAATTGCAGTAAGGGAAGGGCCTCTCTTTCTATTTCCACCTGCTGACTCACTCACGCTTACTTAGTGCCAGTCTGCTCCTGTCAAGACTCTGGTTGCCCCTTAACCACAAAAATAAGCAGATGATTGAGAAGAGAATCTCCTGTCAACTGTGAAGAGGCAAAACATGCAGCGAAGACCATTGTGCTGTTGGTTTCAAACCCTGTCCTTAACCCTTTCCCACTTCTCAGTTGTCTTGATTCAGACTTTCAGTTAAAATGGCTGTGTCACTGTCTATCATGGATCTTTGCTTCCACGATGAGTCCATTGTTATGAGTGACAATCACCTTTCCATGATAAATCACTTTTGCTTTGGGGTGTACTGGAGTCTCAACATCACAGTCTCTGCTGGAACCCAAGGAGGTTGCAATAATGTCTAGAGACTTCTAGGAGCTCAATAGAGTAGATTAAAAAAAAAGCTGGTGTATGTTCCTCTGAATCTATTAGCATTGAGTTCTCAGTGGTGAAGGTGGGAATGAGATAATTTGATTAAACTTTCAGGTAATAAACCTCTTGCTATGTTTTTGACACATTTGCATTCCAATATATAGAGTTGAACAGAGGTCTGACTCGTAGTTTTAAGGAATAAAGGACAGAGACACAATAGGAAAGCAGTAATGGCATTTTAAAAGTGTATCTATTGGACATTTGTAGACCCAAATGAAAAGTCATTGTTTCTTAAGATAAACAGGTTTTAGGGCCTGGGGATTTGGCTCAGAGGCATAAGGACCTGCCTGGCCAGCATGAGTTCATGAGTTCAACCCCAAGTACTGCAAAACAAAAACAAACAAAAAACCCAGCTTTTAATTACATGAACGTCTCCAAAGAAAAATGAAGTCATGATTCATGCAGTAGGTAAGAGATCTGGTCTTTGTTCTCTGTTCTTCTTTGTTGGTCTCCATGGTTTTATTTTCTCATGTGATCTATTCAGAGAAGGCTTCATAGCTTTGATGATGCACCTGTTTCTTGAGGTTAATTTGGGAGAATGAGAGGATAGCCAAATGATATATATCATAATTTTAATGGCCCATGTAATACTTTGTAAGGTCCTGAGTAACTGTGAGAGCTCTACCTGTACATTCTACCATTGCAGCCTGTGACTTTTTTTTCAGTTTTCTTCCTGTTATACACAGGATCCTGCTTCTAATAGATTACTTTGCCAGGGGCTCTACGTAACATATTTCACTGTGAAGGTGAAGGCCTGCTGTCCCAAAATATGGCCTTGTGAAAATTGAGAAAACTTCATAAGTTGGTAAATCCAACAATATGCAAAAAGTACATTTAACTCAAAAAGAAACTGATAGACTGAATGTCAAAGGATGCAAAATGATGGTCTATACAATAGGGCAGCCATTCTGTTTGCAGACAATGTGAACCTCAAACCAAAAATGATCAAAAGAGATAAAGAAGGTCACTGTATACTTTTGTTGGAAAAGTTCAAGATGAAGTTATAACAATCATAAATATACATGCACCAAATATGAGAGTACCCAACTATACAAGACAAATATTAATGAGCATGAAAAATATCCAATAACATGATTGTAATGGGGACTTTTTTATGTTATTGTCAAAAAGTGATAGGTTGAGTTCACAGAAGGCAATTATACCCCAACTGAATCAGAGATGTGAACAAATGGACTTAATAAGCATTTACAGGATACATTCAGCAACCTCAAAGTGGCTAGTAGGGGCCTGAATCCAGTCCCAGGAGCCAAATGTGCATGAGTTGATTCCCAGTGCATGGAACATGCTTTGAAACATCACTCCCACCTGTTAATACCACACCCGGTGTCCCAAATCACCTGAGGATGCATGGGAAGTCCTCCAGGCATAATTGGCCATGCCCAATGACCTCCAAGTGGCTATCAGGGGCCTACATCCAGTCCTGGGAGCCCAAAGGGGGCCACATTATTCCTGGCACATGGGGGAAGTTTTGGAACGTTGCTTGAAACCCAGAAATATAGCAAAATGACAAAACAAAAAAGCAAAATGCAATCTCAAACTTCCAGGCCAACCTTAGAAAGCCTGGGAGACATGGACATAGAAGAAAATGTAAGCCATACACCTGAAATTCCTGAAATGATAACCACTGAAGTAAAGAAACAACTCCTGGAAGCTATAAAAGAACTCAGATCAGAAATACTCTCTCAGGCAAAGAAGAAATGATAAATGTAATGAAAGGAATGCTAAACACATCTAGAGAAGACATAGTTAAAAAATTAAAGGAATAATGCAAAAAGATGGAAACCCTGAATGAACAATATAAGAAACAAACAGAATGTATGAAACAGATTCAAAGAGATATACAGGAAATCAAAAATTCTATTGAAAGTTGGCACAATTGCCTCAACGAAAGTGAAGTTAGAATTTCAGACCTTAAAGACAAGATTGCAGCTAGTGAACAGGAAAACAAAGATCATTTAAAAATAACAAGGAATCAGGAAATAACAATTCAACAGCTGCAAGATGATAAAAGGAAAAACAATATAAGATTGGTAGGTATAAATAAAAAAGAAGATGATAACACAGATGATACCAAGAAGCTATTTACAGAACTAATAGCTGAAAATTTCCCAAACATAGAATGGAACATCCAACCATATGCTTTACAAGAAACCTATCTAACCCAAAAGAAAACTCATAGACTGAAACTCAAATGATGGAAAACAATACTTCATGCAATAGGATCCCCCCAAAAAGCAAGGGTAGCTGTTCTACTTTCAGACAGTGTGAACTTCAAACCAAGAATGATCCAAAGAGATAAAGAAGGTCACTACATCCTAGTTAGGGGCAAACTTCAAGAAGAAGAGATAACAGTCTTAAGTGTCTATGCACCAAATTTGGGAGCACCCAACTATACAAAACAAATATTAACAGAAATGAAAAATCAAGCAATAACACAATTATAACAGGAAACATTAAAATACCATTGACATAAAGGAACAGATGAACTAGACAGAAAATCAACAAAGAAATAGCAGCTGAATCTCACCTGTGAACAAATGGACTTGGTGGACATATACAAAGTGTTTCACCCAACAACATCAGAATATACATTCTTCTCAGATCCACATGAAATGTTGTCTTAAAGAGACGATATCCTAGCCCACAGAATATGCTAAGGTAAATGCAAAAGAATTGAAATTATCCCCTTCATGTTACTGGATCATAGCATCATGAAATTAGGAATTAATGAAAAAAGAAACTGCTAAAACCCCACAAACACATGGAGGTTGAATAATACACTCCTGAGCCATAAGTGGGTCATGAAGGAAATTAAAGAAGAAATTAAACAATATCAGCAAGCAAATGAAAATAGAAATACATCTTGCTTTAATCTGTGGGAAGCAGTGAAAGCAGTCTTTAGAGGAAAATTTATTGTGGTGCAATCCCACATCAGGAAAAGAATAAACAGAAAGAAACAACCTGATGCTACACCTCCAACACCTAGAAAAAGAAGAGCAAGTCAAGCCCAAAGCCAAAAGAAGGGAGGGAACTATAAAGTTCACAGTGGAAATCAATGCAATAGAGACTAAGAAAACAATATGGAGAGTCAATGAATCAAAGAGTTGGTTCTTTGAAATAATAAAATTGAGAAGGCCCTAGCCAAATTTATTTAAAAATGGAAAGAAAAAACACAGATGCATGCAGTCAGAAATGAAAAGGATGAAATCACTACAGACCCTGTGGAAATACAGATCATCAATACCTACTTTGAAAACCTCTACTGTCATAAATTTGATAACATAGAAGAAATAGACAGATTCCTAGAAACATATGAACTATCAAAGCTGGATCAAGAAGATGCAAAACTGCTGAAAACCCCAATTTCAATTAATGAAATTAAAATGTAATTAAATCCTTGCCAACAAAGAAAACCCCAGGTCCAGACAGATTCACTGCAATATTCCACAAGAAATTCAAAGATTTTATGCTGACACTGATGAAACTCTTCAATGAAATTGAAAGTGAAGCAATTCTCCCTAACTCATTCCTGAAAGCTATTGTTACTGTAATAGCAAAGCCTGAGAAAGACCCAACCAGAAGAGAACTACAGGCCAATCTCCCTAATGAAAATAGATGTAAAAATTCTCAATAAAATATTGGTAAACAAAATGCAACAAATCATCAAAAAAATTATATGCCATGAGCAAGGAGATTCATCCCAGGAATGCAGTGATAGTTCTACATATGCAAATCAATAAATGTAATCCACTATATCAACAGAGCCAATGATAGAATCACATGATCATTTCTATAGATGCAGAAAAAGCTTCTGATAAGGTTCAACACTTACTCATGTTAAGATCCTTACAGAAAATTGGAATAGATGGTTTTACCTCAATGTGATAAATGCCCTTTATGACAAATCAATAGCCAGCATTATATTAAATGCTCCAAAACAGAAATCCTTTACCCTAAAAACAGAAACAAGACAAGAATGTGCATTATCACCACTCCTATTCAATACAGTGCTGAAAATACTAGCCAGACCAATGAGACAAGAGAGAGAAATAAAAGGAGTAAGGATAGGAAAAGATGAAGTTAAATTATCATTATTTACAGATGACAAGATTCTCTACATAGAAGATCCCCAAAACTCCATTGAAAGACTCCTAGGTATAATAAATAAATACAGCAATGTAGCTGCATACAAAGTCAACACTCAAAAATCAAGAGCATTCCTACACACTAACAATGAAATCACTGAGAGAGAAATAAGAGAAGCCAAACTCTAATACTTAAGAATCAATCTAACAAAAGTAAAAGATCTATTCAGGGAAAATTATAAGGCCCTGAAAATAGAAATCAAAGAGGACCTCAGAAAATGGAAAGACATCACTTGTTCATGGATAGGAAGAAAAATCATTGTCATTCCCCAAAAATTGATATGAAGATATAATGCAATTCCAATCAATATACCAGTAGCATACCTCACAGATCTAGTGAAACCACTCCTAAAGTTCATCTGGAACCAGAAGAGACCTACAATAGCAAAGCTATTTCTAAGCAACAAAGGCAAGGCAGGAGGCATTACAATTCCAGACTTGAAGTTCTACTACAAAGCTACTATAATGAAATCAGTATGATACTGGAATAAAAACAGTCCCAAAGATCAGTGGAATAGATTGGATGATACAACTACAACTACAAACACACTCAGCCAACTTATCTTTGATAAAGGTGCCAAACATAGTCACTGGAAGAAAGATAGTTTCTATAATAAATGATCCTGGGAAAATTGGCTCTTCTTATGCCAAAAGCTAAAACTAAACCCATGCCTGTCACCATGTAGTGAAATAATGTCTAAGAGAATCAAAGATCTAAATATTAAAACAGAAAGACTAAATCTGTTAGAAGACAAAATAGGTAGAAATATTGAAGACATAGGGATAGGCACACAATTCATAAATACCAACCAAATCACACACGAAATACTTCACAGAATCAAAAACTGGGATCACATCCTATTAAAGGGTTTTTGAATGTTGAAAGAAATTTCCAGCATAGTGAAAAGAAAACCCACAAATTGGGAAAAAATCTTAGTGAACTGTCCCTCAGACAAAGGACTTCTGTCTAGAACATATGAAGAATTTTTTAAAAATCAGTTCCCTGCAATTCAAAGTCCATATCCAAAAATGGTAATATGAGATGAATAAGCAGTTCTCAGATAAAAAAATACAAATGGCAAATAAATGATGAAAAAATGACATTATGGCAGCATCATTGGTTATGAGAGAAATACAAATTAAAACTGCACTGAGATTCAATCTCACTCCAGAAAGAACAGCCAAGGTAAAGAAAACTAAACAACAAATGATGGAGTGATGTGGGGGTAGGAAGTCTTCTACACTGTTGGTGGGAGTGGAGACTGGTGAAACCACTGTGGAGCTCAGTCTGGAGATTTATCAAAGAGCTGGGATTGGAAATTCCATTGGACCTACCTATTCCACTTCTTGACGTATTCCCAGAACTGAAAACATCATACCACAGTGATATATGTGCACTCATGTTTATAGCAGCACAATTTGTAATAGCCAGCTCTTGGAAACAACCTAAATGCCCATCAACTGAGCAGTGGAGAAAAACGATGTCATATTTTTACACAATGGAGTACTACCCAGCTATAAAGAATGACCACATTGAAATATTAATAAGTAAATTGATGCAACTTGAGACTATGCTCATAAGTGAAATAAATCAATCTCTCATGTGTAAATAGCATATTTTCTCCCTAGTGTAAGAAATGGTAAGAGTACATGAGATACAAAATACTCCATAAATAGAGTGAAAGGATAGGAATCTGCTTAAAGGGGGAAAATAATATCTCAGGGAAAAGGAGGAAAAACAAAAAGGAAGGGAAAAGAAAAAAAATGTTTAAAATTATATAAACCCACAGCATAGCTAAGATGATTGTGCTACAAATTCTATAAGGTCTTGAAACAAAACATTTAACATAGTTTGGAACAATTGTGAATATTATTGGGTGGTGATCTGAGGAACTCTAGGAGATCATTATGTAAAATAATTACCCTAGTTATGCTTGTTTTGAAGGCCTATATTGTCAGTGTTTTGGGCTGTTTGCTGTTGTTATTTTTCTTTTTCCTTTTGTGTTTTTCTAGGAATTTGTTTTGTTTTGTTTTGTTTTTCTCTCTAATTCAGAAAAGGTAAGCATACATGTAGAGGCATACATGCATAGGACTTCTCCTACACAGTTTATGAGAATTGATTATATAATGCATGATGAAATGAACAGCTACTTTGAAGAAAAAGAGACACTTTAGTATGCAGTGCTGATTTCTTAGCATCATGCTGTGAAATCCAGCAATACTATTATTCTTTGTTCAGAGTGATTTTAGTCTTTGTTGTATTGTTTAATTTCAACATACATGAAGGTTTGGACAGCTAATTTGAAGAGAATGAGAGACATTATGGCAGCCATTGCTGATTTCCCTATTGTCTGGTTTTGAAGGTTTAAAATGCCTTTATCATTCTCTTCTGATCAGATTACTACTACTTGGTTTTGTATGAATTCATTGTGTGTGGAGATATGGACAACTATTTGGTAGAAAAGAAGAGATAATATGATAGCCAGTGATGATCTTCTGTTGTCTTGCTTTGAAATCTGTGTTAGCTGCATTGTTTTCTTCTGATCTATGTTGTTCTGTATTGTTATGTTTAGTTTTACCGTCTTTAAAATAAAATTTAAATAACATATCTTCTTGTGATTATGATGTAGAGAATATGTATATTTAAGAAATACAATTACATTAATTGTGTGAAAATTTTAATATTACTAAAATATAACTTTTATGTTAAAAAATAAGTATTTACAGAATGTTTATCCAGTTGCATTCTAATACACATTCTTCTCAGCTAACGTGGTACATTCTCTAAATTACACAATATACAAGCCCATAGAACACGTTTAAATAAATGCAATTATCTCATGCATATTATCCTACCATAATGTAATGAAAATGAAAATTAATGAATGGCAAAAGAAACTCAAAAAACTTCATAAGTACATGAAAATTAAATAACAACCTCATGAACAATCAATGGGTGACAGATGAAATGAAAGAAAAAGTAATGTTTGTGATCAAAGGAAAATGGAGATAAAACATTGGAAACTACTGAACATAGTGAAAGCAGTCCTAAGAGGGAAATACATAACAGCAAATTCTCACATCAGAAAAATGGAACAAGCACAAATAACCTAATATGGCATCTGAAGCTTTAGGAAAATAAAAAGCAATTCAAGGCCAAAGCTGATAGAAATGAGGAAATTATATAGATCTCTTCAGAAATTAATATATAATATATATTATTAATATATATTGTATATAATTATATAGAGATCTGTGTACTAGCAATTTCAAAAATCTTTACCCTCCTAGAATTGAAAATACAGAGGAAATGAACAGATTCCTAGAAATGTATCAATAACTAAAACTGAATCATGAAGATTCAATAATTTTGAATAACCCAGTATCAGTCAATGAAATTGAATACATAATAAAAGCTAATCAACAGAGGAAAGCCCAGCTTCTGGTGGTTATACAGTTGAAATCTCCAAAAAAATTTATAGAAGATTTAATGCCAATACAACTCCAACTCATTAATGAAATTGAAAGGGAAGCAGTTCTAACTCCTTTCTGGTATTACTCTGATACCAAAACCACAGAAAGACCCAGTCAAAAAACAGAACTACAGGCCAATCTCCCTAATGAGCATACATGCAAATATCCTCAGTAAAATAGTAGTAAACAGCATGCAGCAAATCATTAAGAAAACTATACAACTTGACTAAATGTGATTATCCCAGGAATGCAGGGATGGTTCAGCTTATGCAAATTAATAAACATCATACATCATATCAACATGGTACTGGCAAAAACATTCCTGAGGATCAATGGACATGATTAGAAGATGCAAATAGACCCTCAGCTATCTTTGACATAGTGGCCAAAGGTTCTCTGGAAGAAAGGTAGCTTCTTTAGTAAATGATGCTGGAAACATCAGCATTCAACATGCCAGAGATTAGACCCATGTCTATTACCATGCACTAAAGTATAATCAAAATGAATCCAAGATGTAAATATTAAAATAGAAACACAAAACCTACTAGACAATGATGCAGGCAGAAGTCTTGAAGGCATAGAGGTAGTTCATGAGCAAATGCAAATGGCGCAGGAATACTTTAAAGAATCATTAACTGGGATCTCATCTTATTAAAAACATTTTGTACATCAGAGAAGGAAAAATTTTAGCTAAGTATCCCTCAGAGAAAGAGCTTATATCTGGAACATACAAACTAAAAAATAATGAGGCCCCCCAAATTGAAGACCCAGTCAAAAAATCGGCATGTGAGATGAATATGCACTTCTCAGATCAAGAAATATGTGAAATATGTGAAACAATGTTCAACTTTACTGGTCATAGTAGAAATGTAAAAGAACACTGAGATTCCATCTCCAGAAGGAATGTCTGTCATGAAGAAATCAATTAAGAACAACTTTGGAAGCTCTGGGGCAAAAGGAATTCTTCTCCAATGTTGGTGGGAATGTAAGCTGGTGCATCCACAGTGCAAGTCAGTGTGGAGATTCATCAAAAATCTGGGATTGGAAGTCCTGTTCAATCCATATTTTCCTCTTTTGAGCATTTTCCCATAAGAATTGAAAACATCATACCATTGCAATATATGTGTACCCATGTACACATACAATGGCTAATACATTGCATGTTATTTTAAAAGTAGTTGCTCAGATTACAAGATACAAGCATGAGACCATAATCGAATAATGAAAGCACTAACTATTCTTTTTGATGAACTAACAGATTAGTAGTATAATTATCTACTCTGGATATGTGTGTGTGTGTGTGTGTGTATGTGCACAAGTTGTAACAGCTAAATCTTGGAAATAACCCAACTGCCCATGTCCTGTGGAGTGGATAAAAAAAAGATGTACTATTTCTATACAGTGGAGTACTACTCAGCTATAAAAATGGATAAAATCAATGCTTTTATAGGCAACCAGAAATCTTCCAGTGTGCACACTCTCCCACACTTCCAATGCTGCCAGCCACGGACCCACCCAGCACCTTCCACTATGTCCCATCAGGACCCTGACTGCGAGATTCCCAAATTCACCATTTCAGTTATGGGTGTCATTCAGCCCTGAGCCTGGATTTACTTTTCATTTTGGGTACTAGGCAGTTGTCTGGCAAATATGTGTAATTGTCACAATCATTTTTAAGGGTTGTGATGGCATTTGTTTCTTTCAAACCAGCTGGATAAAGGATTACCTAGAGAAATAGTAGAAAGATTACTTCTGCATGTCTGTGGCAGTGTTTCTAGAGCAAACTGACACCTGAATAAATTAATTGAAGGGAGATCAACATTTTCTAACACATTCAGTCATTGGCAGTCCCAGATAAAACAAAAAGGCAAAGAAAAGGCAATTTAATCCTCCCTCATGGAGCTGGGAGACATGTCTTCTATATTAGTTAAAGATAAGTTTAATAGCCCCTGCATTGCCTACAAGAGCCATTGGAAAGATTCCTGTTTGTGAGCAGCCAGGGCAGGCAGGGAGATGTAACCAGAGCTGTACCCCCCTCCCACCACACCACTGGAAAGTCTATCTCCCTTATGTAACCAGTGTGGGTAAGGTGAAACAGCCAGATGAGCCCCATGTG
Organism: Hydrochoerus hydrochaeris; assembly: GCA_004027455.1. Lineage (NCBI taxonomy): Eukaryota > Metazoa > Chordata > Mammalia > Rodentia > Hydrochaeridae > Hydrochoerus > Hydrochoerus hydrochaeris. The sequence goes on from PVLA01017116.1 coordinate 10,722, forward strand.
CCTGTAGGCCACCATTGGAGACCCTTGCTTCCTTGGGGAAGCCAGCACCCACTGGAAGAATCAGACAGACACAATGCTATGTGCCTGCTGTAATCAAGGGAGTCCTGGTATAGACATGCAGGTGAGAAAAGAAGCAGCCACACTAACACAAACCCCTGTCCATTGGTGAACCCTGGGTGTTGTTGTATGGGTTAGGCAAATCCCAGTCTTTACACAGCTACCCAGGTTCAGAGAAAGTCACATGCCTGACTTCCCCTATATTGTTGATGGGCAGCCAATGTGGCAAGTGCCTGGAACCCCACAACTGGCTTGTTGGGAGGTACTCTGGAAAACATGAAGACAGAGGAGTAAAAGGCAATCTCAGACATCCAACCTACACAGAACGAGTCTGGGAGTTGTAGACATGGAAGAAAATGAAAGTCACACACATGATATCTCCCAGGGGGTAGCAACTGAAATAAAGAAACAACGTCATGGGACTGTAAAAGGAATCAGATCGGAAATAATATGTCAGGCAAATGAAGAAATCACAAACATAATGAAAGAACTGCTAAATGTATCCAAAAAAAACTTAGATAATAAAAGAGGAGCATAGGAAATAATGGAAACCTTTAATAAACAATACAGGAAACAATTACAATGCATGAACCAGATTCAAAGAGCTATGCAGGACATTCAAATGTCAGAATCGGACTTTTGGGAAGATGGTATAACAGTAAGCAACAGAGTAAACAGCCGCTCTGAGAGGTACTGTCCAGGTGCTGGAATATGGTATTGTGGGGAAGACAAGAAGGAAGGAAGTGGGTCCCCTGGCAAACTCACTTATTCGAAACAGGATCCTGTGATTAACAGGAAGAAAACTGAAAAAAATCACGGACCACAATGGCACAATGTATAATGGAGTGTATTATGGTCACCATGGTTGATTTCCTATTATCTTGTTTTTGAAGTCCTGTAATGCTTTCATTCTTTTCTTTTGATTGGTTTTATTCTTTTTTTGTTTTGTGTCATGATATGGATAACTATGTGGAAGACAATGACATATATAATGGTATCCATTGTTTTTTCTTGTTGCCTTGTTTTGAAGTATTTTATCACTTGCATTATTCTGTTCTGATTTGCTTTGTTTTGTTTCATTTTATTCTCATTAAAATAAAAGAAATAGGTTAATAAACATTTCTTACTACATTTATTTCATTTTATACCACAGTTGGAAATGCAGAAGTACATAGTCCCTGGCCTTTTGATTCTAAGGCCTGTTCTACTGGTCTCAAACTTACAACTGGAATGAGTTTCTCTTGTTCTAGGGCTTCCAGTGATGGAATGAACCATACTGCTAGCATCACAGGACCTCCTGATTGTAAATGGTCTCTTATGTCTTAGGTAGTTTGTCAGCCACTGTAGTCATGTGAATTAATTTACTTACTAAATCCTGTGATTTATCTATGCATCTTTTTATCTTTCTTTGTTTTTATCTCTCTGGAGCACTCTGAATACATAGAACTAACTACATGAGAATAATCTCTACCACCTCTACTAACACATGTGTATGTCTTATTATCCTTTTTTTCCTATGAGCTTCCAGTTTCTGAAGCAGTTTCTGACTCTTTAAAGTGAAACAGCCTAATGCAGTGCTCTCTATGTTGTTAGAATTCACAATTAAATTGAGTTTTACTACCTCATCAGGGATTGCATGATGAACTGCATAGTGCAAAAATAGCAATGGAAATGATGTAAGAAAGGAAAAGGAAACTAAATATAAGTTACACTGATTTTGGAGAAGTGGAAAGGATTTCTCTCTGTTCTGATAGGCTTGCAGAGGGGAATGCTGAGAGGAGTGCATCTCATCTTCACAGGTCTGCATGTTTTCCTGGTTGTCTGGAAGTTACTTAATGTCACTGTCCTGAAAACCTTTAACTCTCTACACACAGGGAGTGAAATCCCCTGATGTAAGATATGCCTTTGCAGTCAGATGGTGTGTTTACCAAGCAGCAATGGTTCTCTCTAGAATGTTGAATATTCTCTACATCCTACATGTTGTAATAATGCAGTCAGTGGCTGTTTCTCCTGTTCCTTATGAAGGATCAAGCTGACACTAGAATGTTTCCTGGCCTATTCTCTTGCAATGGCCTTGGTTTTCCCAGCCACACTAGTAGACCATTAGAAAATAATCTGTAACCAGATTCAAATATAAAGGCTAAAACATAAGAAGCCCTTAGCATTTTGAGGACATCGTATAAATTAAAGCAATTAGTCATCATCATCTTTTGATATGTAATACTTTAATCATTTTAAATCTTAAAATGAGGACACTGGCCACAGTCTACTTCTCTTTTCTGTGTGAAGACATCAAAAAATAGCATTGTCCTCCTTGAATTCTAGTCTCATAGGAACATTCAAGATCTAGAGACTTTTTGTGTCATTTTTTAACCATTCTGAAGGAAGAAACACTGTATCTTATTCCTAGCCATTTTTTTACTTATGGCTTATTTTTATGAAATGCAAATTATGCCAAATCTTTGATTTAGCTGTTTCTTCCAATGATCTTCACACATCTGTCCCTTCTTCCATTGTGAATTCTATCAGTGTTTTCCATTTTCTGCTTATTTGTGAAATGCTGGTTACATGCAAATGTGTGTTGATTGTACTTCCTGCTCTGAGCCTATACCTCTGAAATACAGCATGCTCATTAGAAAACTTACCATTATGATCCATAATTTATGTTTTGGTTGTCATGGTATCTCTTGCAGGAATCTAAAATTTGTATCCTTTGTCATAGTAACTTGTCAGAAATTTGAGAAGCTTCCAAATTTCTCCATATTTTCAGCACAGGTTATTTACTTTTTTTTTTTACTCTAGATTGGTTTAGAGGTTGCATTTGTTTGTCATTTTGATTTCCATTTTCCTAGTAACTATTGCTGTCAGTCAGATTTTCAAGTGCTTTCTCTCCTGTGTCCATTTATGTATCTTTGGACAAATGCCTTTCTGCTGATTATTGAGTTTTACCAGTTCTTTAAATGTTTTGGATAATAGATCCTTATGAGATCTGTGGTTTTAGTATATTCTTTCCCTTATACAGTTTGGTTTTACTGTCTTGATAGTAATTTTTGTGCCTGAAAATGTTTAATTGTTCTGATGTCCAAATATATGTATTTTATGATTTTTTTACTTACAGTCTTGATGTCATGCATAAAGATGAATGATGAATCAAAAGTCAAAATATTTATTTGCATGTATTAAGACTTGTAGATTTAGATGTTCTCTTTGGGTATTTGATTCTTTTGAGTGAAATGTGAGTTTTTGGTCCACGTTCATTACGTTGCATGTCAATTTCTAAATATGTCAGTGGTATTTGTTGAGAGATTTTCCTTTACATCTTAGATTAGATGCTTGTTTGAAATCAAATGACCATGGATGCAGGGGCTTATGTGTGGAGTGTGAATTATGTTATATCACTGTATGTACCTTTTTGCCAGTAGTACAATTTTAAAAATTAGTGTGTTTTGTACTAAATTTTAAAATTAAGAAGACTAAATTGCCCCATGATTTTTTTTTCAGTTTTGCCTATACAGACACCCTTTTAATTGTATTGGAATTTTAGGAAGAGCTTATCCATTTCACATAACTGAATAATGGTATTTGAATTGAGATTGTACACAATATGCAGTTCATGTTGAGAAGTATTAAACAGTATTAAATTTTCAAAACCAGAGCAGAGAAAAACAAATTGTCCTGCACTCAGTTATCCACCTACTATTAATTAATAGCAATTCAGCATTGTTAACTGGTGGGGCACGCTTGTGTCTTATAAAAATATTTGCATATCAGCACTGGTGCGTGGCAGGACTAGGGAGGGAAAAGGCTTAGCCTGTTGCTAGACAATTCACAAGGCAACCAAACCAAAGGAAACTGAAAGGAAGGCTGCACTGAGGAGATAAGAAAGCAGCATTTAATCTTTACACAAGCAGACTGTTGGATCTTCATGCCAGTGGACTGTTGCAGGGATAATTCCTCAAAAGCAACAGAGCTGAATTTAGGAAGAGTTTAGTTTACATAGAATTTAGAAATGAGAGGTCCAAAGCAAGCCACTAAATGTTACATAATTAGTTATGTACATTGAGTCATACATTGACAGGCAGGCTAGCCTTGAAACAAATGAATCATTTATCATAATATAAAAACACTCTGAAATATGAGTAGACCTTTGCAGGATGAGCATAGTTTAGGAAATGACCAAAATATAGAAATATTTGGGGAGAGGGCCCTTACAGAGTTAGCATAGTTAAGGGCATTACCAAAATATATGAATACTCTGGGGAGGGGCCCTTGAATTAGCCCAGGGTGCCATAAGGTAAAATCTATTAGTCTGACCCAGTGCTCATCAGAGGTATACAGCTGGGCTGCAGACACCATAAAGTCATTTGAATTCAGCAGAAACCACTGAAGATTAACTTGGTCAAAGACCTCTGATTATGAATATTTATACATTTGCTATCTCATAATTGTGTTCCTACATTATAATTGTGTCCCAACAATCCATCAAGAAGTATAACTCAAGTCTTCCATTTCTCCCACATAAATGTGAATTTCCATGTATGGATTATGTAGAATGTTTCTTATGGCTGTTGGCAGACTCCCAGGTGGAGTCCCTAGCACTTGCTCTTTGTTCAGAGTGGGAAACCTGCCCTGCAAGAAATACAGAGAGCAGAGTGGGATCCAGGGATCTGTGAGAGGAGTCACTGGCACCCAATTCAGAAAGTGATTCAGCTTGGTAGGAGCACATTGGGTGCACTCCTATGATTTATCCAAATACTAGGCAGGCCTAAGGTGGTGTGAGGGCCCTCTCAGTGCCCTACACTGTCAAAATGGGACCCTCAACCTAGCCCTGGAAGGGCACTGATTCTGTGGGAAGACTGAGACAGACCGCTGTCAGTAGACAGATGCTGAGCAGTGCCCTGGTTGGTGGTTTCTGGGCATGTATTAGGGAAGAAAGCTCTTGAAAGGAACATAAATAGGTCCTATCACCCTGGTCAATGAAGGTAATAGGATCCATGGAGCCTGACAGGGGAAAGGCTTGGATTACAGGCTGCTACAAAAACAGGTATACACAGGGATCCACAGCTCCTCCCTGCTCAAAATCAGCTTGTTACATCTGCTTAGAGGTAGCTCAGGATGAAGGCTCTACTCTCTGTGTGGAGGTTTTCATTGTTAATTCTCTCTTTATTTTGGTTGTTGTGATTATTGCATTCTTGCTTCTTAGTTTGATTTGGTTCATCTTCATTGTTTCTTTTTCTTGTTTTGTTTTCTATTTTCCTGGTTATTGCTTCTTCATTGGTATTGTTTGGTAGTATAGTTGAAATTTAAGATTTTTCTCCTTGCCCAGTTCCCTGTCAATTTATTGTCTCCTATTTTTGATTCTTTTTGCTCCTTATTATATATTTTCTTGTCTTTCTCATTGTCTCACTTAACTTCTCCTCCTCATTTTTACTTATGTTATGGTATTTACATAACAGGGAATTGTATAACTGCATTAGAGCATAAGAACTAATACTAATATAATTAAAGCAGTACCATTAAAGTGCATGTGGGGATGATCCTTAACATAGTTGAGCTTAGAGGAAACAAACAATACTGCCTTGAAATATGTGAATAGGTTCTGACAATCTGATAGCTTTCCTCCATTTTAAAATATATTTCCAACCATCTGAATACCTGTATCTGCCTGCATATTCTCTGAAACTGCCTCAATGATAGCCTTTAACCTGAGCTATAAAAAATAATTCCAACAGGGTTCAGCTTCCTCTTTGAACTTATTGCCATGTCTTAACACTCTTTCTTCCCAATAATGTGCTTATTTTCTTTTTTTTTATTTCTCTCCCCATTCACTCACCCTCCATATCTCAGATAAGTAGTAGGTAGCAGTACCATATAATATGTAAGGGGTATTTACAAAGAGTGAAATTCTCAAAACAAGGTTTTATAGTCATGATTATTATTACTTAAAGCTGTAGATGCTCTGGTAAGCATTAGAAATGTTCTCTTTACAACACAGATGACAGTCTAATGCATATCTTTTGAATAGATTTATGTGTGAACAATAACACTGAACAAGTAAAGCCAAGAACAAATTATTCAAAAACAGAACATAACCAATTAGATGCTGATATGAGCAACAAACACTTCATTCTATCTTATGTTAATACTGCTAACCTTGACTAATTTGACTTAGAAATTAGAGATGGAATTTTTAAAACTTGTTTAAATAAAGCACAGCAAATATCTTCCCAAATATAGTAAAAGAACACAACATTATAAGGAAGTCGGACTTACTGAATTTCAAATACATACAATGAAAAAATGAGCATCCCAGGCTAAATCATTCTAAATGTTATATATCCAACAAAAAGACCAACTTAACAAGCTGTCATAAAAAGAATATGTTGAACTTTTAATGTAAACCCATTAGGATTATGAAGATTGATCTAAACAAACTTTAAGTCTCAGAAGAGTAGAGAGTGAAATGTCCCCAGCCCTAAAATAGCACTTCTTCCAACTCAAACTAATATACCCTTCAGATTTACCTTTCCCAATTGATGGAGACATGAGGATATTCCATGACAATGAAACCATATGAGATACACAAACATCAAACCAGCACTCCAAATATTACTCCAGAATCTCCTAAATAGAGACAGGGAAGCCAGCATAGAGCAAAAGTCGGACGAAATGAATTCAGGAAACAGAGTAACTTGTTAACAGATAGGGAAAGTAAAGAAGTGAGCATTGCAAAATGAATGCCATCACTGGAATAACTGAGCAGCTTGCAATGATGACTCTCAATCAAGATTGCCTCAGATCTTCAATTAAAAAACTCCAATTGGTGGACTGGATCAAACACCACAAGGCAATGCTGTGTTGCATTTAAGCGATTCATTTAATTTAGAAAGAGATTCATAGACTGAAATCAGAGAGTTGGAAAACAGTGTTCCATGTACAATGACTCCAAAAGCAAGTAGGTTTAACAATTTTATTTTCAGACAGTGAAACTTCAAGCTAAAACTGATCAAAGGGGAAAAGAAAGACATTGTATTTTAGGTAATGGGAAAACCATGTTGGAAGAAATGAGTGGTAAATGTATGTGGACCCAACAGCACTGCGCCAAAGTTCATGAAAAATCAATGCTGATCATAAGAAATCAGAAAAACATCAACAATATCATATCGGGGGCCTTAAGTATATGACTGTAAGAAGTATACAGATCAACTAGACACAAAAATTTTCACAGGTGAACCACAACTTTGAACAAACAGATTTAAACACTAAAGTGTTCCATCCTACAACAGTAGAACACATGATCTTCTCAGGAGTTTAGTGGAACTTTCTTCCAAACAGGCTGTAAACTAGACCATAAATCTTTCTTCAATATGAAATACTTAAATTCCCCTGAAACTGTGAGATGATAGCTCACTGATGCTAGAAATCAATACAAAAGAAGCCACACCTGGAGTTTAAATACATCATCCAAAGCATATATTAGGTCACCAAGAAATTAAGAAGTTAAACATGTTCTGGAATCCAGTGATAATGCCTGTGCAATATGAGAACCTATGAAGTAGTACTTAGAGGAAATTTATTGCTATAATAGCTATTTTTAAAAGAAACTAATCAAAATGAAATAAACTAATAATCTACCACTGCAGACTAGAAGACAAGAACAGAC
>PVLA01017117.1:0-18436 GCA_004027455.1 Hydrochoerus hydrochaeris
AGTCTATTAAAAATACAGATGCTTGCTGGGTGAGGTGGCTGTCACCTGTAATCCCAGCAGTGTTGGAGGCAGAGGCAGGAGAATTGCGAGATGGAATCTAGCCTGTACAATTTTTCTGACTTATTCATACCCTGATTCCAAAACAAATAAATCAAACAAACAATGAAACAACGAGAATGGCAACAAAAACAAGCCTGGGCATGTAATCCTGGTACAAAGACCCTGGAATCAAACTGACCTTTTTTTTTTTTTTTTTAAGAGAATAAACAAGGCAAAACAGAACAAAGCAGATCAGAACAGAACAATGCAAGCAACACAGGACTTTAAAACAAGACAACAGGAATTCAACAGTGGCTACCATAATGTCTCCCTGTTTTCTTCAATATAGCTGTCTATACCTTCACACATATTGAAATCAAATAATAAAAAACAGACTAAAACGAATCAAAACAAAGAATAAAATCATTATGGAACTTCAAAACAAGATGATAGGAAATCAGCAATGGCTACCATAATGTCTCATTTTCTTCAAAATAGCTGTTCATACCATCACACGTAACAAAAATCAATTCTTGTAAACTCTTTAGGAGACATTCTAGGCATGTATAAGCCTATACATGTACATCTATCCTTTCTGTATTAGAAGGAACAACAAAACAAAACAAAATACAATACAATAAAAACAAGAAACAAAAGAGACAAGTAAATAACTGAAACAAAAAACCCAAAACAATAACAATATAGGCTTTCAAAACAGTGGTAGGAACATAACAAAGGTTGTTATTTTGACTACTTATCATCAAAAGAGTTACTCAGATTACCAGATATAGACATGCAAAACTGATCTAATCTTATGAATGTTAACTGTTTTGTTCCAAGAATGATTAGTAGTACAATCATTTTAGCTATCTTAAGTGTATATATACAAATCTATATCTTTTTTCTTTCCCTTTCTTTCTTTTCTCCTTTTCCCTATTTGAGTTATTTTCCCCCTTTGAGCAGTTTCTTACCCTTTTACAATATTTATTGAAGATTTTGTATCTTATTTACCCTTTTAGTTTCTTACACTAGGGAAACAATATTTACACATGTGAGCTTGATTTATTTCACTTATGAGTGTGGTCTCAGGGCTGGGGATTTAGCTCAGTGGCTTAAGCGCCTGCCTGGCAAGTACAAGGTCATGAGTTAGATCCCCAGTACCAAAAAAAAAAGAGTATGGTCTCAAGTTGCATCCATTTACCTATAAAAGTGTGATCCTAAAAATGTGATCCTTCTTTATAGCTGAGTAGTACTTCATTGTATAAAAGTACCACATCTCTTTTATTCATTCCTCAGTTGATGGGCATTTGGATTATTTCCAAGGTTTAGCTATTACAAATTGTGCTACTATAAACATGGGTGTACATATATCACTGTGTATGATGTTTTCAATTCTTCTGGTAATGTGCCCAGAAGCAGAATAGCTGGGTCAAATGGGACCTTCAAACCCAGCTTTTTGAGGAACCTCCAGACTGACCTCCACAGTGGTTGCACCAGTCTGCACTCCCAGCAAAAGTGCAGAAGAGTTCCTTTTTCCCCACAGCCTCTCCAGCATTTGTTATTGGTGGTTTTCTTGATCCTGGCTATTTTTTCAGGAGTAAGATGGAATCTCAGTGTTGTTTTAATTTGCATTTCTATGATGACCAATCATGCTGAACATTTTTTCATATATTTATTTGCCATTTGTTTTTCTTCAGCTGAGAAGTGTATATTCATCTCAGATATCCATTTTTGGATTGGGTCTTTGAATTTCAGGGGCCTGATTTTTGAAAAATTTTTATATGTTATAAATAGAAGTCCTTTGTCTGAGGGATAGTTGATTAAGTTTTTTTTTTTCCCCAATTTGTGGGGTTTTTTTTTTCACTCTGTTGGAGATTTCTTTTGACATGCAAAAATTTTTTAATAAGATGAAGACCCTTTTGTTTTTTGAAACAGGGTCTCACTTTGTTTCCCAGGTAGGCCTTGAACTAGAGATATTCCTGTCTCAGCCTCTGGAGTATTGTAACTGGGATTACAGGCATGTGACACCAATCCTAGCAAAAAATAAAAATTTTTAAAGGGCTGGAGATGTAGCTCAGTGGTAGAGCTCTTGCCTAGCATGCAAGATGAGACCCCAAGTTCCAGATCATCCAGGTTTGTTCTCATTGACCCCATTTGCAGATCAGTGGACTGTGGCTTGCATAGGTCCTGGAACTCTGTCAAGGCCCCAAGTTAGAAGTATGGGGCACAGCTGTGATGGGTCCTTGCCACTGATCCCTGCTTTCCCCAGCCTCCCTTACTGGGCCTGTAAGTCCCTCCCTCCATCCTCCGACCCCAATCCCACAGGCCTGTCTCTTACAATTCCTGAGAGCTGTCCTTAGCATGGATGTGCAGAAACATTAGGACAATTTTCCATCAGATGGCAGTAAAGGACTTCGAGGAACGAATACAGTTGGCACATTTTTCTAAGGCGGTCAGGTGTCTCATGCCTCACTGTACCTGGCTTCCTACAGGGATCAAGGAGGTTTCATAAAGCCCAGCCCAGGGAAGTTGATGACCCCTGGAGAGATGATAGCACCCCGTGACACCTGGTGACAGAGGTCTTCAGTGGGACATGGACCTGCCAGTGAGAATGTGCTCATGCGCTCATGTGCCCATGCTCTTGTCTGCCATGTGTAACCACCCCATCCCTGTCCCTGTGCAGGTGAGAGTGGTTTGCGAGCAGGAGGACTTCCTACTGGGATTCCATGGCTGCACAGGCAGGAAGGGGAGCCCTGTAAGCCACACCACCCAGGACATGCATCCTGCTTTGTGGTATGTTGGTCCTCCAAGCTGATGCTACAAGGGCTGAGGGAAGGTATCCTGTAGGTTCCAAAACACCCAGGACACCCTGTGGGTCGGGGGAGAGACAGGGTGGGAAGGGGAACCTTCTGTTGGGGCAGAGATGATGCCAGGCAAGTGGCTGAAGATGGACTGGGAGCAGGAGAAGAGTGGAGGGCCTGTGTCTTGGAAGGAACAGCATGGCTACCGGAGGAGACAAGGATAACTTGGGCTGGGATGCCTGGCTTGGGAATAGAGAAGGAAGTAGAGAGATTGACATCTTCGCCCCTGGAATGTTGGGGCTCCCAGCCTCCCTTAAACCTCCACATGGGACTTCAGTCTGGCTTCAGTCCCTCTCTCACCAGATGTTCTTCAAGCACAAAATTCCCTCCTTCCGGGGATCAAGCTGCCCCATCCTTCCAGCTTTACTGATTCTGTCTTTCTCTTTCCAGGGTTTTCTCTGTCTCCAAGGAGCAGCTAATAGTCAGCATCCTGGACCCCCAAACCCACCACTTGGGAGCTGCATCGGGAAATGTACTGGGTCCGGGGTGCTTGGTGGACCTGGGTATCTCAGGCAGCTTTTCCTGGGCATCCTGAGCTGGGAGGATGTTGGTGAGGACAGGACAGGAAAGGAGTCTTAGTCAGAGTCAGGGAGGATACTGGAGTCCTGGAGAGCAGGAGCGAGATCAGGTAAGGAGCATGAGACGCCACACAGAGGGAGCAGCCCTAGGAAGTAGCAAAGACATAGCGTGCGTGTGCGTGCATGCGTGTGTGTGTGCACGTGTGTGCGTGCGTGCGTGTGTGTGTGTGTGTGTGTGTGTGTGTGTGTGTCAGGGGATTCTAGGGACTGAATCCAGCACCTTTTCACTGAGGTAAACCCCCAACGCTTTTTTATTTTGAGACAGGGTCTCACTAATTACTAAACTCCTCAGGCTAGACTTAAACTTTCAATTCTCCTCCCCGGGTTGGTCAAAGCTAGTCTTTAAAATTGTTCTGTTTGGTTTTGGTTTTTGTAGTACTGTGGATTGAACACAGGGGCTTCACACTGAGCTATATCCCTAGCCCTATTTATTTATTTATTTATTGAGAGTTTTCTTGCTAAATTGCTAAATTACCCTGGCTGGGTTCAAACTTGCAATCCTCTGGCCTCAGTCTCCCCGAGTACTAGGATTACAGGAATCAGCACCACACCCACATTCCCTGTCCAATCTTACAAGGAGACTGAGGCCCAAAGAGGAGAGAGATCGTATCTCTAGAATGGACCCAAGCCTTTGACTTCTGCCCCAGACCCAGTCCTCTGTGACACATGGGTCCCTCCTACTCCTCTCCCTGCCCTTAGGAGCAGACTTTGATCTGCAGATGTAGTCTCTGTGCAGACGGGAGCCCTCAGCGCTACCTCATCCTCTCCTGTGACCCCGTCCTTGGAAATGGAGGTTACCCAGTTCCTACCTGCAGCCTGCTCTGTCCCTTCAGCTCAGAACCAACCCAGCCCTAAATCCTTGCTCAGTCCTTTCTTTCCAATTTAATGTGCCCGTCCTGCCGGTCACCAACAGAAAAGGTACTGGGCCAGGTGAGCATGATGGTGCATGCCAAAAATCCCAGCACTCTGGAAGGCAGAGGCAGGAAGATTACAAGTGCAAATCCAGCCTGGGCAGTTTTGCAACTTAGTGAAACCCTGCCTCAAAATAAAATATTGACAAAAAAGCTGAAAATATAACTCATTTAGAAAGCCCTGGATTTAATCCTCAGTGCCACAAAAGGCAGAGGTGGAGGGGACCCTGACCAGTTACTCCTAGCACCAGGCTTCTCACCTCAGGGTCTCCACCTCCACCTGCTCATGTCACTCATCCGCTCTTCCCCCTGCTTACCCTTGTTTTCCACAACTGGAGCTTGGAGAGATCCTGTCAAGAGAAAGTGACTCTCCATGATCAAATAGCTCTCTCTAGGTGTCTCCAGAGCCCCTGGTGCCAGTTCTTCAGAGACAGGGACATGGTCAGAGTGAAGGTGGGAGAGACCCTGAGCCTGATGTAGTCAGATTTGGTTTAACCATTTTAATTGCCTGTGATTGCCAAAAGGAATTGCTCAAAACTGGATCAGTGCAGGGAGTGGTGGTACATGCTTATAATGCCAGCACTGTGAGAGACTGAGACAGGAGGATCTGAAATTTGAGCCCAGACTAGATAACTTAATGGCTTAGGGTGTTCTTGTCTTGAAATTTTCAATAGGTGAGTGGCTGAGGAATGTAGCCAAGAGCAAAGGCCTTGGTTTTAAGCTCCAGTAATAGGAAAAGTACAAACAAAAAGAATGAACCTTGAATTAGGCTTCCTGAGTACTGATTTTGGGGTGCTGATGGCCAGGAAGTTCTCTGGGAAGCAGAGGAGAGAGTCGTGGTGAGTCAGGTCCAGGGCAGGGGCCCATCTGTGCAGTTGGATCCACAGGAAGCAGGAGGGTCTCAAGGCAGCATGGGTAGCGCTCGCCTTGCTAAGAGCAGAACTAGCCTAGGACAGAGGTGAGGAGAGGCAGGGCAGTCCAGAGGTCTTCTTCAATCTCCTGTTTCTTTCAAAGGCTTCTGCCAGGATGCCTTCCAGTGTCCCTACTGAGCCACCCTGTCCTCTCCAAGCTGGGACTGCTTCCATTCTGCCTCCATGTGCATTATGTCTCTCATGGCCCTGCTCTGGCACAGATGTCAGAGCTCATGCTCAACCCCAGGAGGGCAGAGGTGTTCCCTGTACAAGTTGCTGGTGACACTCATAAGCCTAGCAGAGAGGAGAGGTGTCTTGTCCGCCCTGTGGAGCTCTGGGCTTCCTGAGAACAGGGCCGAGTTGAGTTTCCTGCTTTACCTGCTTGCTCCACTGCATTAGGGCTGCAGCTGGACTGGAGGCAGCGGGGCTGCCCTCCAGGCAGCAGGGTCCAGAGGCTGCACTGAACCCTCTGCTTTGGAGCCTCCTGTTCCCTGTCATCCCTGACACTGCTTGTTTGCTCCACAAAGCAATGAAACAAGAAGAGACAGAGCAAACCGGAGGACATACAGTGGAAGACAGGGAAGGCTGAGGGTCAGGTTGGGGAGGGAGAGGACAGAAGTATGTCCAGGGCCCATCCGCTCCAGGAAAACAAAGACCTGGTTTAGGGGAGGGTGGCACTGGGGATGGAACCTACAGCCTTCATACTGAGCTACAAATATATTTATTGTTGTTGTTGTTTAAACTTTGAGACAGAAACTTGCTAAGTCACTAAATTGCCTAGGCCACGCTCCATATTAATGAGGCTCCTGCTTCAGCCTCCCAGCGTGCTGGGATCAGAGGCATGTGCCCCATGCCGGGCTGAAGGACTTGACTTTCTGATGTCCTTGGTTGGGGCCTGGCTACCATATGAGGCATCTGTCCCCCAGGTTCCAGTTGAGGAAGGAAGGGCTTTTGAAAGAAAGAGACTAATCCCCAGGTCACGTGTTTAGCACATTCTGGGGCTGAGATTGAAACCCATATCAGCCTCTCAAACTGGGAGACTGCAGAGGGGCTGGGAGAAGGCGGGGACACTAGTGCCATCTGCTCCCTGGAGTCCATTACCGGCTGCAAAACACCGTCACCACTTCTGCCCCCTACCACCCACAGGTGTGCCCACCTGTGCTTCCCACGGCTGAGCAGCCCAGCAGCTGGGAGCTGGAGGGAGGAGAGAGGGCAGCTGGAGAGAAATCTGGAGCATGTCCCTGCCAAAGGCACTCCTGGGAGCCAGCAAGCCTCCTTTGCTACATCAAGTAAGCGGCAGCATTGTCACCTTCTACCGGGTCTGCCAGGATGCTCAATGTGGAAGGATGGGCCAGATTGGAATAACTAACCTTGTCTAGGCTTTCCTTTATACTTAAGAATGAAGGTGACACCCCTCACAGTGCTGCAGTGCTGACAATGTGACAGGAGAGAGACTTGACATCACTGAGAACTTGCAGTGCTCGGCATTGTGTAGGTGCTCAAACAGATCCCTCTCGGTATTACCTGGATTCTGTAGATGAGGAAATGGAGGCACAAAGAGGTGGAATGATTTGCCCGAAGTCTCACAGGAAGGAGGGAGACCTGGAAGAGAGCCCCACCCCGGCACAGCCCTGCCTAGGGGCGCACTCCCTGGAGCTGTGGCAGAGATGCCCCTGGCCGCCAACACACGGGCTGCCGACCTTCCGTCTGGTGAGCTCAGCTCGCCTTCCCTGGAGAGCCCATTCCTGTCCTGCTGAGCTGTTGGTCCCTGAGCGAGGCCAGCAGCGAATGGGCTCCCGGAACTGCGGGTGGGTGCTTGTGCCCTCGCGTGCCCAGTGGAGAGCCTGGGATGGAGGCATGGCACCCTTTTTTTTTCCCTCTCCCACCTAGTACTGGGGATTGAACCCAGAGCCTTCATAATGAACTACACCCCAGTCCTTTCTATTTTTTTTTTTTTTTTTGAGACAGGATCTTGCTGTTACTAGCTTGAATTTCCCATCGGATTATAGGCCTGTTCCTCCATGCCAAGCTGGCACACGGCTTCTTGAATCTTCTTAAGGATTTGGGCTTCACGTCACACATCTTGTGTGGTCGGTCAGTCTCTCTGAGCCTTAGTTTCTTCATCAGTAAATTAATGTGACGCTGGAAGCTCCCACCAGAGTCACTTGGTGAGTCTTTAGTGAAGATTACAGTGCTTTGGGGCACGTACCTATAATCACATCACTCTGAAAGAGGCCGAGACAGGAGGATTGCACATTCAAGTCCAACCAGGGCAAATTAGTGACTCAGCAAGACCCTGTCTGAAAGAAATCAAAGGGAAAAAGTGGGGGGGGGTGTCTAGCTCAGTGTGAAGGCTCTGGGTTCAATTCCCTGTGGCGCCAAAAGAGAGGAAAAAAAGCAAAAAACATCTTCCAACACCGCGACTGCTGGTCCTGGGAGGGTCTCGTGAATCGTGCAGTTTCCCTCTGTACAGCCTGTCCTGGATCCCATGTGAGGAGAGGTAGGGTGACAGGTAACAGAGACCCAGCCTCCCAGGAGGGCAGACAGCCACGGGCCCTCCACAGCGAGTCTCCATCCAGCTGCTGCTCCCTCCAGGTGCTGGCCCGAGCTTGCAAGGAGATAGAAGCTGATGTCCTCAGTAGGCAGGAAGCCGGCATCACAGGCGGAGGTTGAGAGTCACAGCTTGACACATTTGCTAAAGGCACAAGTTTTTATTGATGCAAACGGGACGAGTTCTTCATTGTTCCTGCTGCTATTGCTGCAGAGCACCCACCCTAAGTATGAGGGTACAGAATAAGAGCCCTTAGGCCGTGTTCTAGGATTCCATGGGTCAGAGATTCAGAATGAGTGCTGTTGGGAATGCTTCGTCCTTACCCTATGCTGTCTTGGGACTTTAGCTGGGACAAGTTAAAGGTTATGGGTGACCCTACAGCTGAGGGATGTAATTATCTGGAGGCTCATTCAAACCAAAATCAGGCCTATGCGAGGGTGGGAGTAGCACATGTCTGTATTCCCAGCACTCTGGAGGCTGAGGCAGGAGGATTGTGGTGAGGCCAGCCTGGGCGTCATAGTGAGTTCAGGCCAGTCTATGTAGGAAGACCCTGTCTCAAAAAAGAAAAGAAGTTCATCACAGCATGGTTGAACATGCCCATCATTCCAGTGCTCTGGAAAGCTGAGGCAGGATGATCTGAAGTTTGAGCCCGGCGTGGACATGTTAGTAAGACCCTGTCTCAAATTGAACACACACACACACACACACACACACACACACACAAAGCTGGAGATACAGCTCATTGTGACGGCCTTGTGTGTTTCCAGCACAGACACAGAAACAAGAAAAAAATTACATTAATTAAACTGTCTTGACTGTCTCAGATTTTCAGAATTGAGGATAGTGTTTAAAGTCTGGGGGAAAAAAAGTGCCTCTGTGCTGACAAGCATTTATTCTTCCTTTCTGTGCCAGACCAGTTCTGGCCCTCAAGGAACAGTGTCTCCCTTTCACCTGAGCAAAAGGCAAGGGGTGGGGTGGGGTGGATAAAAGCAGAGAATCACACAGAGACGGGGCCTGGGGGTGGCTCTGGCTGTGCACGCACCTGGTGACTGAGTCTCAGTGTCCTCGTAGTTTGAAGGCTTCCTGTGTTTTGAGCCCAGGTCCTAGGAGAGGGCTCAGCCTGTGCCTGGGGGCTGCACAGGGGAGGTTAGGCAGGGAGAGGTGGCCCTGAGGTACAGGGGAAGGGCCAGAGGCTGGGCTCTGAGCAAGCCAGAGTGATGGGCTGTGGAAGGCCAGGCCTCTTCTTTCCTAGCCGGTCTTCCCACAGCCTCAGTAACTGTGGACACCAACCAGTTTGGAACCAAGCTTCCTTCACTGTCTTGGTGCACCTGAAGCCTCTGGACCAATGTGGGATGTCAGAGCTTCTGATTCCCTCCCGGCCCTCTGTCTCTTTACCCCGACCTGGTCCCTCTTCACGTTTCTGCCAATCTGTCTAAGGCGAAGTGACCTCTGTGGATGATACCTGTGGGTACCTTCATGATTTTGCAGTCCTCCAGTGCCTTAGTTATGGTTTAGATCTAAAATGCTCCCCCCTCCCCCAAGGGCCGGGGGTTTAGCTCAGCGGCATAAGTGCCTGCTTGGCAAACCTGAGGTCATGAGTTCGATCCCCGGCACCAAAAAATAAAAAATAAATAAAATAAAAATGCCCCTCCCAAAAATTCCTGTACGGATAAGGTGATCGGATGATGGGGGCACCATCCTCACCTGTGGACTCCTCTGCTGAGGGACCCAGAGCTGCATGTGCTCCAGAGATGGACCTGGTCAGAGGAGGCAGGTCACTGGGGTGTGACCTGGAAGAGTGCATTGTTGCCCCTGGCTCCTTCCTCTCTGTTTCCTGTGGTGTTCGCTGCTTTCCTCCATCATGACCTTTATCCTGTCATTTCTGCCTTGTAGCCTACAAGCATGGACTGAATCCTCTGAAACTGTGAGCCAAAATGAACCTTCCCTCCTTTACATCGAGGGTGTTTGGGATTTTGTGACACTGATGGGAAGCTGATTAACACAGCCTTGTCTCTGTGCATGTGTCCTCATCCTCCCTCTTTGCCTGAAGCACCTCTCATCCCCCTCACCCTACACCTTCTCTCTCTCTTTCATGCTCATTGCTCCCAGGGGCTGCATCTTTTCTCGTCTCTTTTCCTTGTACCTACCCTGGCTTTTCCTGTTGCTTTGACAAGCAGCAGATGATCCTGTGGCCACTGCAGGGAGTGGAGTCTGTGGCCAGCACCCAATTTTAATCTCCTTTTCCCTGCAGCTGTCCTTGGGCTGTGGAAACCCCCACATCAGCACTTCTCTGTCTGATCTGGAGGCTTCCCAGGACGCATTCTTCATGACAGGACCCACTACCCAGGTCCTGTGTGTCCTTCTCCCTGAGGAACAGACTGTCTGCCACTGCCTCTTCAGTGTTGTCAAGGTCCTAAGCATTGGTTCCCTGCTAGCAGAGATCTGTCAGGACATAAGTCCTGGGGAAAGTCTGGTGACTTACACAGGTCCCTCCTCATAGGTCCATGTGTCTGCCCAAGGCCTCATCTTCCTTGATCATGGCCTCTTCTCTCATGCCTTTGACCCTGCTCATGTCTCTGATCTCTTTCTTGTAGGTACAGTGGTCCTTGACCACTTTTCCCTCAGCTCTTTTAAGTCCCAATCAACTGGCATCAATGACCACTCTATTCCCACAGTTGACACCAAGGACATCTCCTTCCCTCACGCTCAGGCCGCCCCATAGAACTCTTGTCCCAGGCTGAGCTCAGCACCATTATATTCTCCACTGCATCCCACCCTCAAGCTCTGTTTCTCTTTTCTTTTCTTCTCTGGCTTCCTCCAATTTCTTCTTTTTCATTTTCCTAGATCCCACTCAGGCTGGACAGCTTCTTGTAAATGAGACCCTATCTTCTAGCTCTAACTCTCCCTGCCCATGGCATACCTCGCTCCACGTCCCTGAAGTCACCTAAATAATGAGACCCTGTCTCAAAAAAAAAAAATCAGAGAAAGAATCTCCAGAGAATATGGATATTTAATGGGGAACAGGACAGCACTGTAAGTGGGAACACATATAGTAAACTGTGGGTAGATTCAAAGAGACTGAGGCAAGGGAAAGTTTTTACTAAGCCTGGGTCCAGCAGACCTATTCTTTATTTTCTTCTGTAAATTTGTACTTTAGCTTTATAGTAGCCAGATGTATCTCAGCACCCTTCCCTGAGGGATACAGGAAAAAATCTGTGTTTACCCTCTATATATAACAAACAGCAAGGTGTGTGCACATGTACAAAAGTGTCAAAATGGGATTTGGATCCACCTTCACCCTCTAGCCAACTGGTCTTGAATATGTTTACTGGAGCATCATAGAGGGTCTAATAGACCTACACCACTCCACAATTTGCTTTGAAAAAGATTTACTTTGATTTTTCTAGTAAAAGTAGCCCAGTTCAGTACAATGGCACGTCAAAAATCAGATGTGCATATTTTAGAGGAGGTCAAATGTGAGTCATCAGGTTTCTCATGCGCAGATAATGAAGATGACCCATTATGGTAAAATACATGCTTTCATAACAGAGGACTGGTATGGGTGGGCGATGATGACAATGATTTTGACATTGGCCATGTGAGCCAAATTCCTGTGACAGTGAAATGGAGAATCAACTGGTACAGACACAGGGAATGCAGACCTCCTTGATTCAGATGAGGAAGAAAACAGCAATGTGAGTCCATATTTGACTAGTTGAAATATGAAATGGCCACACAACCAAATGGAATGATCCAATGTTAGTACTAGGCCTGAAAATACAGTGAGGTCTTGGCAGGGAGGAAATGTATGGGACTGAATGCCAGCACTGCCACTCAACACTGGTAACTTTAACAAATGAAATGCTACAAGTTGCTGTAGAATACACAAAGACTGAAATACAAGTAAAACATTCTATATGTACCATAGCAATATTCAAAAATGTGTTTATCATGACTCCTCACTAGCTGAACAGAAAACATGCACAGGTCTACTGTACTTAGTGCAGATTTCTCAAGGTGATCGCGGGAATGTAAAATAATTATGGAAAAGTGATGGATCAAAATATGGCATAAAAACTTATGCCCTTATAAATGTATAAATTACTCGTTCAGTTTAGACATTTATCCTGGAACTCAGCCATCAGGTCCTTATTCATACAGTAGTAAACCAAATGATGTGGTGAACAGATTTGTTGCTCCCATCTCACAAACTAATCAGAATGTGACATTTGACAATTCTTTTATCCATTTCCAGTTGATGTTACATTTGCTAACAGAGTACAAACTGACCAGCACAGGAACTGTACACGGGAACAAAGCAGAAATTCCGAATGAAATGTTGCAGCTTCAAAACAGAGAACTGTATAGTGCAATCTTTGAATTTCAAAAACATATAACATTGGCTTCAGATATGGCAAAGGAAAGCAAACTGGTGCTGCTGATGTCAACATTTCACCATATTGGAAGTATGGCAAATCTTGGACACTATATTGGAAATACAGGAAACCTTGGACAAAAGGGAAGCCTGAAATGGAAACTCTCAACAACACAACCTAAGGTGGAGTAGCTGTTGTTGCTGAGTTATGCAGCAGCTATGATGTGACTTGAAACACAAAGTATTGGCCAATGGTTGTGTTTCACTCAATCCTAAACATGTGTGGCATAAATAGCTTGACAGTTTACAAAGAAAATAACAAGTGTAAAATATCATGGAGAAATTTTCTTAGAGGATTGGGACAAGAGCTCACAAGAGGTCATTTGCAGCAGAGGAAAAACAAAATGTTTCTTCTCAGGGAAGTATGCAACAAATTGTGGAGCACACTGGTGAGGTGGCAGGTCAATAGACTGGTGCAGTAGACAACAGGAAAACAGATAGATGTCAACCGTGTCCTATAAGAAAGTACAGGGATGGGCTGGGATTTAGCTCAGTGGTTTAAGCCCTTGCCTGGCAAGTGTGAGGTTGTGAGTTCAATCCCTGGTACCAAAAAAAAAAAGTAGAGGACAACAAAAAGATATGTTCTATCAGTAAAGTGATACTTGTGTGGAACATGCAGTTTTCATGCGTGAAGACTGCCTTGGGTGTGACATTTGAAGCAAAAGTTATTTCTGGGATAGACTTTTGTTTTTTACCCTGTGGTTCACCTAGGTTTTTTTATGTTACCTTTTAAGTTTTGTAAGCAAGTAAACAACTAATGTGAAAATGTTGATGTACCCATTGCATATTTGATATTGTATTTTATTGACATCTTATTGCCCTGATAAGTGCATGTTGTATGGTACAGCAGGAAGCACCTGACTAAACAGGAATCGAAGGGAGGTGACAAGCCTGCCACATAGGAAAGGAAAGCTGAGCACACGTGCTGTCAGTGTAAGGGAGATATGTGCATGGAACACGCAGCTGTCTTGTGTGAATATCGCTTTGGGTGTGAGATTCAAAGCAAACCTTATTTTTGTGATACAGTTCTATTGGTATTTCCATCGTGGTTCATATAAGGGTATATTTCTGATGCCATCTTTTAGATTTAATAAGGAAGTACACAGCCAATGTGAAAATTTTGATGTCTACTCTAAGTGCACAATATGTGTTAAGGATTTAATAATTTATTTTATTGATATTTTATGTTCCTGTTAACTACACATTGTATAATATAATATAATTAATATAATATAAACCTCCTGACAAAACAGGAAGGCCACTGAGATGTCAACTATGTCCAACAAAAATACCAGGAAAAAAAAAGCCAAGAAAGCAAAAGACATGTGCTGTCGGTATAAGCAATGCCTGGGTCTGGAATGTTCTGTTGTCATGTGTGCAGTCTGCCTTATGCATGATAACTGAAGTAAAGATTATTTTTATAGAGTACAAGTATGAATTTTCATTGTAATTCATATGGGAATTTATTTCTGATGTTCCTTTTTAGACTTTGTACATCAAAAATCAGTCGATGTTGAAAATTTCAATGCTTTTTTATAAACACTCAATATTAAAAACTTAACACTTTTGTGATATTTTCCCTGTTATGTACTCACTTTTAATATAATAAAATTTATAAAATTAATAATTCATCAGAAGAAATACCCTAAAGAATAAATGTGAGTCTGATAGATCCATGTGTATGTGCTGATGACAAAATTAGTCTTTTTTTATTTTTTTATTTTGAAGGTAGTAGAAATACAACAGAACAAGACGGAATAAAGCCAATCGAGACAATGCAGTGAAATTGGTACAGAACGTCACAGCAGGTTACCAGGATAACAGTAATAGGTACCATAGTATATCTCATTTTCTTCACAATAGTTGTCCTTTCAGTCAGGTATAGCAAAATCAAACCAAATACAGAACATCATAAAACCTATCAAAACAGAGTATTGAATAGAGCAATACAATTAATCAAAACAGAGCAAAACAGTGATAACAATATTTGCCTTGAGAGCTTGCCGCCCTGGTAATTGGCTGTGGCCTGGCAAGGCAAGCCTCGGCCACCCCAGGGTGAGAACCATCAGTGTCTCCTGAAATCTGAGCCATGTTGGAACTTAGGGCACTTGGAAACCAAGCAACCGGCTTGCCGCCCTAGTAAGTGGCTGCGAGCCTACCAGCATGCAGGCTGAGATTCAAACATTGATCTGCCCCCACCCCCATTAGCAAGTGGGAGCCAGAGATCTGAGCATCTCTTGTGAGGTTGACATATGCAATATAGCAAATAAGGGGACTTTCCTTCCACCATCTCTTTGAAGGCAAATATTTTTATCACTGTTTTGCTTTCTTCTGATTAATGGTATTGCTCTATTCAATATTCTATTTCGATAAGTTCTATAATGTTCTGTATTTCCTTTGATTCTGATATACCTGATTGAAAGAACAACTATTGTGAAGAAAACAAGATATACTATAGTACCTATTACTGTTATCCCAGTAACCTGCTGTGAAGTTCTGTCCCAATTTCACTACACTGTCTCAATTGGCTTTGTTTTGTCTTGTTCTGTGGTATTTTCCTACTTTAAAAATAAAAAAAAAATTGCCTTCAAAGAGATGGTAGAAGGAGATCCCCCATATTTGCTATATTGCATACTGTCATCCTCCCAAGAGATGCTCAGATCTCTGGCTCCCATTTGCTTATAGGGGTGGGGATGGGGAAGGGATGTTTGATTCTCAGCCTGTGTGCTGGTAGGCACACAGCTGCCTACCAGGGAAGCAAGCGGGTTGCTTTGTTGCCCGGCACCCTAAGTTCCAACATGGCAGGGATCTTGGGAGACGCGGGCTTGACAAAATTAGTCTTATGCTCCAAGGGTTACCAGTTAAAACAAGGATGATATCAGATATTTTTAAATAACTGTCCTGCACCACAGTGACTAATGACAAGAAAGCTGTCACTCTGAGGTTGAACACATGGCTGCTGGGCAGATGTCCTTATGGAAGGACTTTTTGTGTAGGGTCTCAATGGCCCCTGTGAGACCCTGTGGTTCTGGCAGGGTCTTTTGTGACAGTCACTGCCAGACAAACATGGGTAAAAACCCTTCCTGCATAGCCTCCGGGTCTATTTCCGTTGTTGTTTTTAGGGTTGGCACAAGTGACTCCACTTTTAGTCTGACAACACTTACATTTCTCTTACGTGGTGAACAAATAAGGGTAATCATTTCAGGTCGTACTGAGGACTGTGAACAAAGAAAGCATGCAGAGAGAGAGAGGGAGCGGATGACCTTGCAGGTGGCTCTCTGAAGAGCTGGAGGTCATGTGGTCCGCAGAGTCCCTGGAGAGGGAAAGCTGTGTGTTCAGAAGTCAGAGGGACAGGAGCACTGTACCAACAACAAGCACTTTATTTTATTCCTCAACATTTTAAATGCTTTTGTTTTTTTCAAACAGGGTCTTGCAATGCAGTTCAGACTGGCCTTGAACTCACTGTATGGTGGAGACTAGGCTCAAACTCCAGATGATTCTCTTGCCTCAGCCTCTCCAGTGCTACAATTACCCCCAGCTGGCTGAGGACCAACCCAGAGAGGGAGCAGGCTCCTCCCTGGCAACCTGGGTTGAGCCCAAGGCAGGCAGAGAGCAGCCAGGAAGAAGCACTCCACCTAGCGGACAAGAAGGGAGCAGCAGCCTCAGCCTTCAAGGGACCTTGTCCTGCTCCATAGAGGCCCAGCTGGCTGGGACCCCTGGCTGTCCAGACCTTTCGATTTATAATCTGTAGCAAGTTCTCTGACTTCCTGAATCTCAGACTGGACGCCATGGAGGATCACGTGACACAAGTGCCCAGCATGCACTGGGCCTCAGCCAGTGTCAGTTTCCTTCCCTGGATATGGGCAAGAAGGGCCCAGGCCAGAGCAATCACAGCTCCACAGTTCTGCAAGGGGCTCTGGGTTTGGGGCCAAGGCCATGGCTCTCACAATGGGCTGGAACCGTCTCTCAGCTGGGGTTCTCATCCTCTGGGACTCTCGCCTGAGTCTGTCCCACAGAGAGCAGGGGCCAGGGACAAGGTGTTGGAGGTGCTTTCTATTTGAACTTTTTATCCCATTACTGGCATGCTGGAGAAAATTTCTGTGCCTGTCCCTGTCCTGGAGCCATAGCAGTGTCATGAAGTTCTTCACATGTCTTAGGTGCATTTGGAAAGCAATGACCAGTTGGGGTAGGATTCACACACTGCCAGGGGTTCACAGTGCTGAGCAGAAAAGCCTGATCATGACCACCATTGTGTCCCTCTCCTCCAAGCTCGCGTGGTCAGGCACGATAGGGCAGCGTGAGGAAAGGTGATAAGAAAGACATTGCAAAGGTCCTGAGTTCAATCCCCACTGTTACACAAAAAGAAAAAAAAGTTCTAAACTGGGCAAGGGTGAGGCTTTGGAGGGGACTGAGGAGGTTGCCGCCCTCTTTGGCATATCTCCCCTTCACTGCCACCTCTGTACCTTCCCTCTCTCTGTCTTTCCTTCCTGTGTCCTCTATCTTTGGTTATCTTCTGGAGACTCCAAATGAAGCGGATAATCAAGGAACACAAGGGCTGGAGAAACATGGGGTAAAGGAGGTAGAGAAGACTCTTCCAGGGTTGCAAGGTGGCCAAGGCCCCGATTTCTGTGTGCTGGCCAGACCCACAGACAGGACCAAGATGGGGCTCCGATACGAGGGCTGCTCCCTGTTATGGGTGGCCCACACAGCCGTCCAGTCAGGGTCCACCATCATGATCTCCACCCCGCATTCAGGCTGGCAAATGTGCTGCAAGGTGAGCTCCTTCCACCCCAGCTCCAACCACTGCCTCCTTCCTGCACTATTCTGTCCCCGGATGCTGACGATGCAGCTGTGAACAAGGTTTGCCCACACCTGGGGACTACAGGGTGAAAACAGGCACTGTTGATTCTGTGCCCTGAGGGGTATAGTGCAGGAGGTAGAGAGGGCTGTGCACGGCCAGGAAAAGGCAGCTCAGATACACCTGGGAGTCACGCAAGGCAGAGCTAGCAGAAGAGGGCTAAAGCTGGGACCCAAAGAAGTCACCTGGCTGGGTGCTTTGTTAGGGGAGGTGGAGGTGGAGGTGGAGGTGGAGGGAAAGGAATAGGTGGTCCCTGAGGAGGAACAGCAGGGGTGTGTGGAGCTGGCCGAGGCACCAGGGTGGGAACAGAGCAAGCCTGGTGCCTGGGACCTGCTGAGACCAAGCAGGATGGATGAGACCAAGTTGTGAAATTTGAATTTGACCCTAAGAGCAATGGGAGCCATGGAAGACATTGGAGCCAAGGAAGACATTGGAGCCAAAGAGCGGCTTGATCGGATTTGATTGAGAAATCTCCCACACATTTACACTGTACATGGTTAGAGAGAATGAAAAATGGTCACTACTCTCTAACGCGGTGATGCACAGCTTAAATTCCAGGAATCTCGAATGCTGAGGCAAGAGGATCTCAAATTTGAGCAGGGCCTGAACAACTTAGCAAACTCCTGTCTCAATATAAAAAACAAGAAAGGGCTGGGAGGTAGCTCAGTGGGACAGCATCCCTGGGTTCTAGCCCCAATATCAAAAAAAAACCCCACCAAAAGTTAGCATGACCAGGGGTGTGGCCGGCAGGGGACAAGGAACAAGGGACTGGACCAACAGATCCACAGGGGCCTCCTGCAGGCCAGGCTGAGAAAGGATGTCCGGGTCCTGATGGGCACCACTGGGCAGAACAAGTGACTCAGTCTGAGGCCTGGTCAGGGGAGTTGTTGGGCCACATGGTGCAGGGGGTGAAGATCCAGGGAGAAGAAGAGACAGAGGCCAGGGGGCTGGAGAGAGTGCCTGGGCTGGAGAACGAGAAGGATCAGCAGACTTAGGGGACAAGGGGACACGTTTAGGGGCCCGGGACAAGAGGAACGGAGGCAGCAGCAGGACATCTACATGGAGACACTGTGTGTGATATAAGGGCTCAGGATCAGGAGAGAGCTCATCCTGTCCCCCGTCTTCCAAAGGTTGCATTCTAGTGGGGAAAAGAGCCCAGTCCTGGACTCAGATCTGAGCGTGTGTGAAACATGCCAGGGGTAATGGTCCGTGCCTGTGATTCCTGCGCTGAGGCCGAAGGATGGCAAGTTTGAGCCCAGCCTGGGCAGCGTAGGGAGAACTTGTATCAAAAT